>CM062613.1:23472575-23492575 GCA_025617555.3 Puccinia polysora | reverse complement strand
TAATAATAATAATAATAATAATAATAATAATAATAATAATAATAATAATAATAATAATAATAATAATAATAATAATAATAATAATAATAATAATAATAATAATAATAATAATAATAATAATAATAATAATAATAATAATAATAATAATAATAATAATAATAATAATAATAATAATAATAATAATAATAATAATAATAATAATAATAATAATAATAATAATAATAATAATAATAATAATAATAATAATAATAATAATAATAATAATAATAATAATAATAATAATAATAATAATAATAATAATAATAATAATAATAATAATAATAATAATAATAATAATAATAATAATAATAATAATAATAATAATAATAATAATAATAATAATAATAATAATAATAATAATAATAATAATAATAATAATAATAATAATAATAATAATAATAATAATAATAATAATAATAATAATAATAATAATAATAATAATAATAATAATAATAATAATAATAATAATAATAATAATAATAATAATAATAATAATAATAATAATAATAATAATAATAATAATAATAATAATAATAATAATAATAATGATAATAATAATAATAATAATAATAATAATAATAATAATAATAATAATAATAATAATAAACTTGGCTATGTCAGAGGTAACACCCTCCACCCATTAGACAGGTTAAATGGGTGAAGTGAGCAACCTGGCTGCTTATCTGTGCTCCTCACCTGAATTCAATGAAGCTGAGTTCAGGATCCAATTATTTTGGGTTGAATGGATAACTTCCATTGTTCTCTGAGAGCTATCTCAATGCTGAGCCTGGGAAATGTGGTCTTGTTTAACATGGCAACTCCCATCATGGAAATTTTGCTTCATGTTCAAGCAGGCTTTTATTACCTTTTTTCAATTGAAATTATATTTTTTAAGAAAATAGAATTTGAATCTGAAAAAAAACGGAAGAAATTTCTAACTTTAAAATTTACTATGCATCCAGAGGATTTTCCACAAATTACCTCATGTTCTAAAATGGACTGATTTCCATAATTTGGAGTTTTTTGACTTGGATAAAATATGTGGTGGCTCCAAATCTAGAAGTGTGCCATAATGAAGTGATATTTCCAATAAAATTCACTGAGATTGCAAATTCAATCTGACCCCAAAAAAGGAAAAGAAGAAGAGATGGTTATTTTTTTGAATTCATTGCATTCAAGTAAAGGAAAAAAATTTCCAAGATGTGATAATTTTTCTTGATGATCCCATGTGTGTTTAAGTGAGTTTGTGTAAGTTTTTCAAATTTAGAACAGCATTCTTCTTTCATTACCTGGGAACTTGAACTCTTTTGTCATTGGGCAAAGATTTGACTCAGAAAATGGATATTGTTTGAGGGGATGATTAAACCTGGCTTTTAAAACCCATGGAATGTTGAGTAAATAGATCATCTTTGAATATACTGGTGATTGTTGAAATGATTTGAAAATTTTTTGAGTCTCTTGATTTCATACCACGCCAGCAGGGAAAAGAAAACAAAGAGACAGATAATTACTGGAAAATATTCCCAAATCATGTCCTAGACTGATGATGTTTGAATGAATTGAAGCTTGGGGTAAAATTACATTGTAAATTTCAAATTTTTCAGTTGAAAACAGATGTCAGCCTGCTACTATTGCAAAGCAAGCTGCAAAAGTAACAAAATAACATAAAAATAATAATAATAAAATTATCCTAAGAAGGATTAGGAAAACCAGTAATATTATTACACAAATGGATTTTCAACCCAAAATTAGGTAGGGTCACTCACTGACCCTACCCCTGAAATCCAACTCCTTATATTTTTGAATAATTGAGGAAAGAAAGACCAAAATACTACAGCTCCACTATTGAGCTTTTATCAATTAAATATTTCACACATGTTGTCACATATAGGTTTCACACCTAAAATTCATTCAGAATTGAGGTTTTGTGTGTATTTTAGGATTTACGGGTGGAAATGTGTTTTGTCACAATTCCCTCACGCAGCCAGGGCAGCCAATGCACCCGCGCGCGGCTGAGATACAGCCCTTTCACTCTGTCAAGGTTGTGTACGCAGCCCAGGGCCTCTGAGAAGTATGCAGCCGCGGGACTACGGTTTGAAAGAGTGACAGGAGGCCTGAGAGGCTTAGGTACCACGTAAACATGCTACAAGCTACACGGAAACATTCTACATATGTAATACATTTTCCCGTAGATAGTAGACAGTCTAAAAGTACATGATATTATATAAAAATACTTAAATATTCCTTATACGTATTTTTTATTAAATATAATTCAAAGTACCAAGAATGTCGAAAATAAGACAATGACAACTTCTAAAAATATATTAAAATACTTTAATATACTTTTTTGAGATTTTCTAGACCAAAATATCCTTGTGACATACTAAGAAAACTAATGATGTAAAAATATTACATGAATTTCCATGACTTATGTTTTTAAGTAATTATCTTAGTAAATCAACTGGAAATTGAAAATAAGGAGTAAAATCAATATCATGACTTTTACTCCAGTTATATAATATGTAATGAGAACTCACCTGACATCAGTATTTCCGTAGAAATGTCTTTCTAAATAATTATTGAATTACTGGTAACATTTACTCAGGATAATTAATGAAATAATACATGAATGGAACAGATTAGTGTTATTCACACGTCCTAATATCTATTATAAAGTAGAATAATTCCCATACACTGAGGAATTAGAAGCTACCCGTGCTATAGCACCAAGAACACGTGGCAGGCTACCCCTGGTTACTCTGCTAGCCTTATTTTCTGTCCCTTTGAGCCCCTATACCCCTCAGAAGGACAATGTTGGGACTCCAAAAGATATGAATAAAGAGATCTTTCAAGGATATTGATGGGGAGAGACCCAGTTATATTTATATACAGACACCCTGCCAAGGTAATCAAGTACTTATCAGGGATAACTAAGTGATTTATGGCTAATTCTGATCAATAATATCCGCCCTCAACCTTCTTTTTTATCAATTAAAACTGCTGAACAACCTTATAACCCCAGTATTCAGGTTTAACCCATCAGTGCACGTCTCAAACAGACATTCCAAGGATTTAATAATATACCAGTGAGTTTTATTATCCTTTCTCTGTCATTGCAACTTGGTTACAAGGCCATGCCACTACACCGTGTATTTTATATACATATTAACTTTGGGTAAAATATCCTTTAAACTAAAGAGCCCAAAGTAACCAGGACTATGTTTTTCATACTGAAATACCCAAAGAGAGGTGTTAAGGATCCCCAATATAATTGTGGCCCCTCTATAAAAATATTTAATAATCAATTTATTCATATTGATTTAAAACAATAAACCATAACCAAACCACTTAACCTTGAAATAAGCTTAATCCAAATATTTTATGGATTTTTGCTGCATTTATCAAATAATATATTTATTATTTATTCTATCAACTCTGTTAGCTAAAGGATAGCAAGGATCTTGGCATCCAGGAGGCTAACAATTGGGGGTCTGGCTGGGAAATATTCCATTTTATTATATTTAATACCTTGGACCAGACATTTCACAAAAAAATAAATCAAAGATAAATTTATTTGACTTAATAACCATGATTTATCATTAAATTCTTTTTCAGTGGATTTCAAAAACAATGCCAAATTAATAATCTATTATTTAAATCTTTTAAAAATAAGAAAAGAAGAATAAATTAAAAATTACAAACCTACTGGTTGGAAATTCTTCTGCACATAAACACTTACATAAACTACTTGAACAAGAAGATCTTGAAAGGCGCATCAACTTTTGGGCCCTATTAAGGAAACATAAATCTTGGAAGAAATACCATATAAATTACTTTTTGAAATATAAAAGTAAGTATACAACTTGTATTACCATAATATTTTGTTTAAAAAATAATATTAATATATTTCATTAACTAAGAAAATTAACTTTTTTATCATTGAACCCTCCTGTACCAGAAACCACCGCCACTGAAGTTGATTTATTGGATCAAGAAATCCCAGATATCTCTGGACGCCCTGAAAATATTAATTGGGAAGGTGAAGACCTCATTGGAACACACCAAGACCCCGTAGTATTACCTACTAAGGGTCAATTTAATCCCAATAAAGTCTTGGTACCTTTGAACATTAACTTAAGTGAGTTTTGAATAAAACTTATTTTTACGGACTTTTTCTGTAAAATACTTAAAAACATATTACCCAAAAATGAATAGATGTAACACAAGAGCCTCAGGGAGAGTTCCCTCCTATGGATCTTTGCCAAAAGCTCCCAGTAACAGTGAGACCACCAATAAGGACAACCATGAAGGGACTGGAACCAGTGAATCAAACGTTGATGGACAAGGAGAAGCACCAATTGCTTCTGCCCTCTCCCAACCTAGAGCAGGAGAAGGTAGTAGAGTCAAGTCACCCTCCTTTACAAGAAGATTCCCTGCAGCCACCCCAGCAGAATCTGGAAAAGGAAGCCAGGATCAAAGAGCTAGTAAAAGAGCACATGAAATATTGGGAAGAATTCAATGAAGCCCAAGCCAAGGAGGACATGGTGTCTATGAAAAAGATAATCTCCCAGACAAAAGCCACCCAGATAGCTCTTCAGAAAATGATTCCAAGGAAAGAGGCAGAATCCTACATAGAAAAGTGGAATCCTTGGGATCAATTAGCCCAACTGAAAGGCAAAGGATCAGGAAAAAAGAGATCCTCTTCCCATCCCAAACCAGAGGGAAAGAAAGACTGGGATCAGATAATATCCCTAGCTCAAAAATGGAAAAAGGTTTACAACAATTAGCTTCTAATTCTGAGCTCAAACAAACCTCTGATGTAATTACTTCCTTTTCTAATGATATGCGTCATAATTTCAAAGTTTTTTGTGAAAATTTGGATGGTGTTTATACCCAAATGGATAAATTAACCTCAGTAGTAGCCAAATTGATTAATAACCAAACAAAGACAGTAGGAATGGAAGAAATCAAAGAACATAAAGAACATTTATTGGAGATAATTAATCAAGGTAGGATCAGACAGACTCAAACAATTGAGAATATGCTATCAGGAATCCAAGAAGGTTTATTATGTCTTTCCGTCCCTTAAAAGAATAATTGGTAACCACTACTAACAGCTCTATTCTATCCCTTAGTGAAAAACTGGATGTGCTTTATAACAAAGTGGAACTGCAACGTAATCTGATCAAAAATGATCTTAGAGGCTTGAAAGTATGTCTGACCAACCCCTTGGGGAGTACCACAGAGGAACCAAAAGCTCCCAGACAAACCACTACTCCTTATGCACCACCCTTATTAGGAATGCATAGGAGTGACACCTTTAGGCCTAGTCTACTCCTGAGATGGAGCAAGCACTCAAACTGTTACCCCCTATTTCTGAACGGCCCAAGTTCTCTCGTGAAGGAGAATACAATTGTATAAATTTTATTAAATTTATTGACTACACTATTAACTCTTATGACCTACCAGAAGCTATAGCTGTAGTCAGGCTGCCCAGAATATTTGAAGGAGTAGCATTGGACTGGTTTATCATTAAAAGAGAAGAAGTAGGATCCTTACCTTTCAATTCTTGGAAACTTATGATTAAAGAACAATTTGGTTCTAGAATGTTGAAAAGAAAAATGATGAAAAATTTCGAAAATTCCTCATTTGACCCCTCCAAGGATAAACCTCTCAAATGGTACTTATAAAAGAAGAAAAGGTTTGATTGCTTCTATCCAGATGCTGATAGAGAGGAAGTAAATGAAAGACTCCTCAACATGTGTCCTGGCAATCTTAACCATAGTTTAAGATGTAGGATGAGTATGGATGCTGACTTGCTAACTCTATTCAATGTGCTAGAAGAAGTAATAGACATGAATGTGTTAGACAAAAAAGCCCCTTCTGGACCCAAAGAGAACTAGAACATTAACAAAACCAGAGAACAACCTTCCCTGATGAATACCTCTGATAATGAGAAACCTAATGAGAATAGGGATAAAGAGAGGATGCCTCCAACTTGTTGGAATTGTAACAAGACTGGGCATATGAGACAAGAATTCCCATTACCAAAAAGAAAGATAGCAGTGTTGGAAGGAGAGCAGGAGGTTGAAGGGAATCAGAACTATGAAGATATAGCTGATACTGAAGGATCTCTATCTGAATGTGAATTGATCCTGATCAACCCTGTTAATGTTATAGAAGGAGATATAGGCACTTCTGTAGAAATCAATAACATCCATGGGGATTCTAGCTTGCCCCAACAATGGGATTCTACAATAATTACTAGAAATATTATGGATGTGAAACCATTAACAGTTAAACCTATGAGTGGGAAAAGTTATACCACTTGTCAAAGTTGTTATGCAACAGGATTGTATAAAAACAGACCTATAAGGTTATTACTAGATAGTGGATCCTTTTGCTCATCTGTCTGTGCTGAATTTTTAAACAAATGGGACCCCAATTGGAAAGAACACCTTCTGCCCGTCCCAAAAGCCAATTTTAGCTCTTGACACTCTACCATGAATGCTATTGGAGTATGGACTGCTCCTATAATGTTACCCCATACTGAGGGATCTTTGAAAATACAAGTGGAATTTGTGGTATTGCTCAACAGATTATGTGACTACCTGATAATAGGTAATGATGCTTTATGTCTATATGGTATAAATGTGTTCCAGAGTAAAGGGATATACTTTAAAAAGGGTGGTAATTGGGACAAGAAGTTTAAGATATGGACCATCCAATCTAACTTCTCCTCTTCCACTTATCAAAAGCATTGAGAAGAATTTAATCAAGAATAATTCCCTCAAGCAGCTCTTAATGTGAATCTTTCTGAGGAACAGAAGAAAGATATATTGAAAGTCTGCTTTGAGAACCAGAATGCTTTTTGTACTAAAGATCACCCCATTGGTGATATTAAAGGAGATGATATGGTATTGAAATTGACCATTAAGCATCCCCATCCTCCAGACTTAAGAAGGCCAGCCTATGCTTCTAGTCCTAAGTCTAGAAAAGCTCTTGAGGAACATATCCAAGAGCCAATAAACTTACAAGTACTAAGGAAAGTAGGGCATAATGAACAGGTAGATGTGACCACACCTGTAATCATAGCTTGGCATAATGAAAAGTCAAGAATGGTAGGAGACTTCAGAATGCTCAACAATTATACTCAAGCAGATTATTATCCTATACCCTGGATTGATCATGCTCTGCATAACTTGTCCAAGGCCAGGTACATCACTACTATGGATGTGCTTAAAGGTTTCCACCAGATACCCATAAGCCCTGAGAGCAGGAAGTTTATGAGAATAATCTGTCATTCGGGCATATATGAATATATTAGGATGCCCTTTGGTATAAAGAATGCTCCATCACACTTCCAGAGAACAATGGATACAGTTCTAGGTACATACATCAGACAAGGATGGATGATGGTATACATAGATGATGTTATCATATACTCTGATGATAGGGATACTCATATTAACCAAGTAAGATTAGTACTCCAGACTATCTTTGGAGCAGGATTGAAGGTGTCCATGAAGAAATGCAACTTTGGCTACGGAGAATTGAAAGCCTTATGACATATAGTCTCTGGTCTAACTCTAGCTGCTGATCAAAATAAGATAGCTTCTGTCATGAATAGACCTATGCCTCAAAAAAAAACAGAGTTACTGTCTTTCATTAGTTTTTTCAGTTGTTACAGACAATACATACCAAAGTTTGCTATGCTAACTACAAGTCTGTATGAAGTATGCAACAACAAAACACTATTTGAAATGACTCATGAGAGACTGAAAAACTATGAGGAACTAAAAAAAGCTATGACCTCTACTCCTTTAATCATTCAACCATATTACTCCAAACCCTTAAAGCTGTACATTGATGCCTCTATATAAGGGTTAGGAGCTGCTCTACATCAAGAAAGAATAGAGGAAGAAAAACCAGTGGAGAAACAAGTACTCTTCATATCTAGACAGATCAAAGATACAGAAAAGAGATATGGAGCCAGTCAGTTGGAATGTTTGGCACTAGTATGGGCTTTAGAAAAGCTACACTATTACTTAGAAGGCACCACTTTTCTAGTAATCACGGTGTAAGACTCCAAACAGTGCCAGGCTGTGGCAGTTCTGTGGAGGGGAAAGGTGCTGTTTAGGCTGCCCTCCTGAGTGTTACAAGAATATTTAAATGTAACCAAGATCAAATTCCAGAACCTGGTTGATGGGGGTCCAAAGAGTAAAGGATAAAGATGATAGTAGTCAGTAGCTGGGAAACAACACTATCTGAGGCAAGATGATGCCAGGGAAAACTTGAAGAGAAGAAGTCAAGGATTATTCAGAGTTCAACAAGACAAATTGATTGTAAGTAACAATGCCCACAAGCTAATAGCTCTGGTTTTCAGAAGAAGCTTAGGAAAGATCAACTCAATCCCAAAAAACCTCAAGGTTCTCAATGAACCTGCCCAACTCTCCGCAATTCAGCGCTTGAAGGGTACCAGATAACTGTGGGTGGCTGCAAAAGACAAAGCTAATTGTTTGATGAAGCTCTAGAAGCAAAAAAACAACTAATCCAAGCAAGAATAACCCAACACTCATCAAGGGACTCAAGAGTAGCATGGTGGAATTTAACTTCAAAAGAAATAAAGGGAGGTTTAACAATCCAGGCTTTAAGCTTAATAAAACCTCTTCAGTCAAACGTGACTGGTTCCAGAAAGATAATCAAAGGATGATCAGGACATTTATGGTTGGATAAAGGGATCAGGAGTGGTGTAACACACTCAAGAATTCAATCAGTCAAATTCTTCTTCAACCAGAAAGGCTATTGGTTGGTGATAAAGATCAAGGATTGGGATTTGAGTATGGAGGCTCAAAGATAAAGGGGAAATCATAGATATACCCAGAATTTAGTCTCAGATAAAGTTGAATGAGACCCCACAGATAATTTATTTCAAGATGATTTTGATAATAATTTTCTTTCATAGGATACCATAGGATACCCCCCCCAATAGGCAGGGGAGAGCCCCTCCTTAAATGGGAAGGAGGCCCTGTTAGACTATGTACAAGTGATTCTACAAATAGAGCAGAATATTTTTTTTTTTTTTTTTTTTTTTTTTTTTTTTTTTTGATTTCAGATGATCAGAAAAATAGATCACGCAGCCAGTAGAAATGTGGCCTCCCTGACTGGGGTGGGATCTCTTCTCATCCCTTCACCTCTCTTGCGTCTGTCTGCAGGCAGGCGCCCGCGACAACACAAGGATCACCCACCCCTCACCCGAAGGCGGAAGGGGTGGGAAAAAAATGAACCAGACCGCCCGCAGATGTCCGCGGGCGGTAGACAACACTTTCCTACCCTCACCCAAAGATGGAAGGGGGGGTGCGAGTGGAAGTTGGCCGGATAGGAGCCAGGGGAGGAGAGAAGGATGAGCTTGTTGAACGGATAGCCTAGTGGGTCAGATGATCGGATTGGATGATGATTGGATCTTGAGTGGGTGGTGATGAAGATGTTGGTTTTGGATAACTGATTGAGGGATAGTTGAGTGCCATCTGATCTATAGGCTTGGAATAGGAATTGAGATGTTTGATAGGATTGAGAGTAGATGATGGAAGCTTTGAACTTGATCATTTTGATCCAAGTCTCTGAGGGATTGGTGAGGGAAGATGATGAAGGCTGAGTTGGTGGGATGATGGATTGGCGTGAGTTGAGAGGATAATGGTGAGATAGGATTTGATTGATGGGTTGTAGGAGTGATAAGAATCCCAAGTTTGGATTGACTGTCAATGATTTGAAGCACCAATGCCAAGCATGAAAATGTGGGGTGAGAAGTCCATCCCCGGGTGAGTGACTAGATGGGTGGCTACTGGCTGGTCAAGACCATCAATTGATGAACTCTTTTGGTCCAAATTAAACTGAGCTTGATTGATCATCTTGGGAAAATCTAAGTAATTGATTTCTTCTTGAGTTTGAATTATAGAATCGACTGACGCCTTGATATATACTGGGGATTGGGTTTAGGGGAGAAGGAGTACTACAAGCTGAGAGGTGGTGGAGAACTTGTTGAGGCTGGATGGGTCAGGATTATGGAGGCGCAGAGGGAGTTTGGGCCAAGTGGGTCTTGGCCCGCGCATTTGGCCAAAAGGAAGGGGGAACAAAGAGAGAAGGAATCAAACACAATGCCTAGGTGATGATACCAAGAAAGGCCTTTCCTAGACAACTGGGACAGGAAATGATTGGCAGGATGAGTAAATTGGAGGAGTGATACCGATACATAAAAATTCCGTTTTTTTTTTTTTTTTTTTTTTTTTTTTTTTTTTTTTTTTTTTTTTTTTTTTTTTTTTTTTTTTTTTTTTTTTTTTTTTTTTTTTAGATAAATGACACCTAAATGAAAGAATCGTAGAAAAAATGTGAATTTTCCGCATCACGTCCAGGGTGTCCAGATTTGGTCACCAAAATGGACTGTATGCTGTAAGAACTCTTATGAACATGAAAACTCCCAGCAGACATATGCTCAGGTGGCAAATTGCTATAAAACAGTATAGAGGTCAGATGACTATAGTGCGTAAAGCTGGAGCTAAACATCAGAATGCTGATAGTCTAAGTAGGAATGCTTTGCCTGATGACTCTAACAATCCAGCATATGACCCTGAAGATCAAGATATTTTTCCTATCCTGAACATCAATCTTTTTGGATTGAATGCTCCAATAATGGGGATCCACTAATGTGAATTAGATACTTCTTTCTTCAAACTAGTATGGAAAACTACTGTCCTGAAATCAAGCTGCCGATTACCATTATGGAATGTGAGTCCCCAGAAGCAGCTCTGATAAATAGTCTACCTGCTTCATTACTTAAACCCTATAAAGCAGGAAGGTTTACCCTTTGGGATGGTCTCCTTTACTACAGACACCAACATTCCAGTGTATTAGTACTAAGCAACAAAGAACACATACAACATATACTCCAGCAATGCCATGACAACTTTTCATCAGGGCATCTATCTACAGAAAGAACTTTGGAGAAAGTAAAACAAACTGCTTGGTGGATAGACTGGAAAGAAATCACTATTAAATATGTTACTAGCTGTGAAACCTGCCAAAAATCTAATAAAACTACTGGAAAAAGTTTTGGACTCTTACAGAAAATCTCTGAACCTAAAATCAGATGGGAAATCATTAATATGGATTTTGTCACCGGCCTCCCCCCTGGAGGTACTCATTCATATAACTCTGTCCTAGTTATAGTTGAAATATATTCTAAGAAGGCTAAATTCTTACCTAAACACAAAGAAGATAGTGCTATGGATGTAGCTTTACTATTCTATAACAGGATCATAGCTGATGTGGGTATACCCAAGATTATAATCAGTGACAGAGACCCCAAATTCACATCTGAGTTTTGGAGGGATCTACATGATATACTGGGTACTACTCTAGCATTTTCTACAGCATACCATCCCCAAACTGATGTGTTAGCTGAGAGAATGATACAGACGCTAGAAGATATGTTAAGAAGGTTCTGTAGCTTTTGTCTAGAATAAAAAAACTCAGATGGTTATTGCCATGATTTGGTGAGCCTACTCCCAGCCCTAGAAATGGCTTATAACAGCATTAAACATTCTAATACGAAAGAAGCTCCTTACATACTAGAAAGAGGATGGATTCCAAAACTCCCCAGGAATAACTTAAACTATAACTTAGCCACTATTCATCCAACATCTCTTGACTTTAAGAATATGATAGATCTGGCAAATAATCATGCTCAAAAATGTGTAGAAGAAGCAGTAGAATACAACAAAAAAAGATGGGCAAATCACATAAAGAACCTGAATTTAAAATAGGAGATCAGATCTTGATATCTACAACAAATTTCAACAATCTAGCAGGTAACAGAAAACTGAAACCAGCCTTTGTTGGAACATTTGTTATCAAGAAGATGCATGGCAAAAATGCTGTGGAATTAATATTGAATGAAGAATTATCAAGGAAACACCCAGTATTTCCTGTTAGCCTAGTCAAACACTTTCAACCAAGAGAAGGTAGCAACCTCCCTCCAGGAATAATCCCAATAGAACCTGACCCCGTGAAAGAAAAAGGGAAAGTCAGCAGGATATGGAGAGACAAGAAACAGAGAGTACAAGTAAAAGATGTTAGACTATACTTAGTAAGATACAAAGGAGAATCTGCAGAAAAAGATGAATGGTTACCAGAAAATAAAATACCTGATGGACCAATACATATCAGAAACTACAGGGCCAGAAAAAGGCACTCAAACACACATGAAGTTAATTTTCTCCCAACATCCTCCAGATTTTTTTCAGATATGGCCATATCTTGGAGTAGGGGAATGTCAGCCTGCTACTATTTCAAAGCAAGCTGCAAAAGTAAAAAAAATAACATAAAAATAATAATAATACAATTAACCTAAGAAGGAGTAAGAAAAACCAGTTATATTATTACAGAAATAGATTTTCCACCCAAAATTAGGTATGGTCACTCACTGACCCCACCCTTGAAATCCAACTCCTCATATTATTAAATACTTAAGGAAAGAAAGACCAAAATACTACGGCTCCACTGTTGAGCTTTTGTTCAATTAAGTATTAATATTGTCAGGCAAGACTATTCCTACTTTGTCCAGTTTTCCTAGATGAGCTTTCACGGAGGTGAAAAAGCTGTCTATGTTGTTTTGGTCAAAGCCTAGGTACAGAAAGTTAAAGAATATTATTGCTTGGTTTGCTGCTTGGCGCGAGGCAAAGTGATTCTTTTCTGCAAGCCAGATCAATCTCAAGGAGTCTTCATTCTCTGGAGTGATAATGTTGGTGTGAGTTCCTGGGTCTAGTTTTGACATGAGATAACCTGCCATTTCATTGTCGTCAGGGATGTCCACAACAGGGTCAACAGAATTGATTTGATCAAGGATACCCCGCATCTTGAACAGTTACTCCATCTTCTTCCTCCAGATTGA
Source organism: Puccinia polysora (assembly GCA_025617555.3). Taxonomy (NCBI): domain Eukaryota; kingdom Fungi; phylum Basidiomycota; class Pucciniomycetes; order Pucciniales; family Pucciniaceae; genus Puccinia; species Puccinia polysora. The sequence continues at coordinate 23,479,590 of CM062613.1, read as the reverse complement.
GTAGTTTGTTTTGGTAAGTAGAGGGGTTGACTCCATGAGAGATTTGAGTGCTAGCGCCTTGAAGTTCCCTTTGGAACCTGGTCCTGGTTGAGCTCTTTTGATCCATTATTTTGGCTTTTAATCGTGTAAAAATTAATGAAGGCTAATTAAACCTGGACCAGGCTGTTCAGATTGCATCAAAGAGTTGAGTATGATAAGAACAGCCAGAACCAGCAAAACAGTAATGATGAAAGGAAACAAACATGAGAAGGGTCTCTACAAGAAGGGTGATGGCCCCAGAACAGACTAAGTAGAGTATCAAACCGCCAGCTACCACGCAAGATCCAATTCTCCCAGGAGTTCTTGCCGACCGGAAAGAAGTGATCAGTTCAACAAACCTGAGATTGAGTTGATGAGTTAGAGCTGCTACCTACTCCTATATTGATGCTGAGGTGATCGGATGAGCAAAGTCAAAGTTGCAGATTGATCAAACCAAGGCAAGTCAAAAAGGGTTGGGAGTTGTCCAGAGTAACAAGCGTTAAGTCTGAGAGTGTGGTGTTGAGATGTTAGGACCGGCAGTGGTTGAATCCTCAGAATGGATTCACACGGAGAGGAAACACAGTGACAGATGACTGCATTGACACCCATCTGAGTGAGGACAGTGCTGCGAGTGCTTGGTTACAGCCCAGCAGGAACTGACAGCGGAAGAAGGAGAAAAAAATGGAAAACATGAGACAACAAGCAGCAAAGAGAACAACAACCTGGGACACTAGATGACTGAGACAAGGAAGCTAGTAGGGGTTGATCAAACAGGAATGAATGAAACAAATATCATCACCATGGATAGTAGATAGTCTAAAAGTACATAATATTATATAAAAATACTTAAATAGCCCTTAAACATATTTTGTTGTTAAATATAATTCAAAGTACCAAGAATGTTGAAAAAAAGACAATGACAACTTCTAAAAATATATTAAAATACTTTGATATACTTTTATGAGAATTTCTAGACATAAATATCTTTGTGACATACTAAGAAAACTAATGATGTAAAAATATTACATGAATTTCCATGACTTATATTTTTAAGTAATTATCTTAGTAAATCAACTGGAACTTGAAAATAATGAGTAAAATCAATATCATGAATTTTACTCCAGTTATTTAATACGTAATGAGAACTCACCCGACATCAGGATGTCCGTAGAAATTTCTATTTAAATAATTATTGAATTACTGCAAACATTTACTAAGGATAATTAATTAAATAATACATAAATGGGACAGATTGGTGTTATTCACACGTCCTAATATCTATTATAAAGTAGAATAATTCCCATACCCTGAGGAATTAGAAGCTACCCGTGCTATAGCACCAAGAACACGTGGCAGGCTACCACTGGTTACCCTGCTAGCCTTAGTGTCAGTCCTTCTGAGCCCCTGTACCCGTCAGAAGGACAATGTTGGGACTCCAAAAGCTATAAATAAAGAGCTCTTTCAAGGATATTGATGGGCAGAGAACCAGTTATATTTATATCCAGACACCTTGCCAAGGTAATCAAGTACTTATAAGAGATAAGTAAGTGATTTATGGCTAAGTCTGATCAATCATATCCGTCCTCAACCTCTTTTTTTATCAATTAAAACTGCTGAACAACCTTATAACCCCAGCATACAGGTTTAACCCATCAGTGCACGTCTCAAACAGATACCCAAAGGATTTAATAATATACCAGTGAGTTTTATTATCCTTTCTCTGTCGTTGCAGCTTGGTTACAAGGCCCTGCCACTCCACCATATATTTTATATACATATTATCTTTGGGTAAAATATCCTTTAAACTAAAGAGCCCAAAGTAACCAGGACTACGTGTTTTCATACTGAAATTCCCAAAGAGAGGTGTTAAAGATCCCCAATATAATTGTGGCCCCTCTATAAAAATATTTAATAATCAATTTATTCATATTGATTTAAAACAATAAACCATAACCAAACCACTTAACCTTGCAATAAGCTTAATCCAAATACTTTATGGATTTTTGCTACATTTATTAAATAATATATTTATTATTTATTCTATAACCTCTGGTAGCTAAGGGATAGCAAGGGTCTTGGCATCCAGGAGGCTTACAACAGACTAGCTGGACAAAAATGCCAAATTGAGTCTGGGAAGTGAAGAATCATGTGAATCTTGGGCTTTTTGATCCATTGGCAAGAAATATTGATCAAATGATATAAAAAGTGTTTTATTTGTGACTTCAATTGATTTTTATATTCATTCACTTCTTTGATGTCAGTTTCAAAGTTGAAAAATTGAGGTTGACAGAACTGTTTTTTGAGCATTCATAAAGTGAAAAAAAGTGGAGAGGGCAGCTTGAAGTAATATTTTGAAATCTTTTCCAACCAGACTCAGTGAATTTTTGATCAAATATTTTGGCTGAAGGGAGGGGACATTGAATGAATTTAGGTTGAAAGACAGGGTTTATGCACTCAGTAATGTTGATTGTGACTTATTCAAAGGTTGAATAAAATCGTGGACCAAGTTTTTGACAATGAAAAGAATAACCACATGCACAATTTCAACTTGAGTTTCAAGTCAGAAATCAAATCCTGTTCAATCTGGGAAATATTTTAAAAACAATATCAATATCTGATTATCATGAAATTGAAATCAAATTAATTGAAAAAAAAAATTCAAGCTTCAAAAATGGATTGAATAGTTTGGAGAAGTCTGTTTCTTGTAGTTCTCTGATCTTTTGAAGGATTGATTTTTCTCTATTTTTTTCAATTAATTTATTTTTAATTGAATCCACAAGACCATAGGATGAAGAAATTCTTTGAAATTATTTTTTATCTATTTTGAAAATTTCATAGAGGATATGGGAGTTTTCAATTTTTTCAGTCCAAAATCTGCTGAGATTAGGGGCCTAGAAATATTTAAAAAACATTGTCAATTATGATCAATTTCATTTGAAGAATTAAACAATTCACCTCAAAGAAATTCCTCTCAATTGGCAGAAATTTTTGAAGATAAGCAATTTTTTCCTTACCTTTCCTCTTGGACACAGATATTTTCAAATTTGAAATGGCTTGAGTGATATTCTAGCTACTGCAGTATATGTAACTTCTGCATGCATTGGGGAATCCTCCAAAGAACATAAGGCAGTTTTCATAACTAAAGCTGGTCCAGAAATGGTAATATGAAAATCTGAAATTCCTTGGGTGACTATTTGAATGTTTTCCAATTAATAATTTCAATTGATGATTCATTTTGGGAATAAATTAATCTCTTCAAATCATTTATCTGCAATTTCAAGTACTGCTGCTCTGTTTGATGTTGAAAAAAATTGAAAATTATATTCTTGGTTGGATAAGGGAGAGGAATGCCAGATAGTTTCAAGTAAAATGATTAATTTTTTTTGAATTTCTTTGATATATTTACTGAATTATCATCTGAATATAGTGGTATAGGAACAGGTCTAACAATTTTTCCATGTTCCTTAGCACACAATGGATTTGGGAGACTGATCAGATATTCACTTTCTTCATCATTTTATAGGTAATAAAATGTCAGAATTTAGTTCTCAAGATCATCTTACTTCCATAAATTAACTCACCAATCAATGTTTTGTCCCAGATAACTGAAAAGAAAATTCCATTTTGTTCTCTTTTGGAGTAATCCTTCAGAAATTGATCACCAAAAATTTGCATTAAATGTGAAACCATAAATTTTGATTGAGCAGGAATTGTGATCTTTAATGTGATTAAATTGAAAATCTGAAATTTCAGTGGGGCCCATTTGGTTTATATTTTTTATTAAAAATAGTAAATAAAAACAGGAACTACATTTTATTTGGAAATGAGTTGTGAAGGTTTAAATATATAAAGACGGTTGGATTCATGAATAAAAATTTTATTTTGAAGTATGGTGACAGAATTTCCCAACATTTCTTGAACTGAGAGAGCTTGAAATTATCCAATCCATAATTTTCTCCTGGATAAAATTCTGAAAACGGGGCCATGTATAGATTTGAAAGCTCCATTTTTTTTAAAAAAAATGAGAAGTTTATAAAGAGTTAAATTTCAAATTATGAAAAAATATAAAAATTCTCAAAAAGAATCCTAAAACGGATAGGATCCCCTTAAAATTCAGGTAAAATCATGGAATCCCCAATACATGAATTTGAGATTTTGTGGGGAAGTCCAAAATTTGTGAATCCCGGCAGGTGTTGGCCGCAATGAATTCCATGTGGTAAATTAAACACCTGTAGTGGCCCCATATGTGCCCATAGAAATCCCAATAGAATATGTGGTTATTGTACCCACAAGCATCAATTGAAATTACTCCTACCAACAATAATTCTATCCAAAGGTAAGTTTTTCTGAATTATTTCAATATTTTTTTTTGCCTTATGTTTTCATGTTGATTTTTTTTTCTCTGAAAACTTTCACATAACTCCTTATTTTTAAAAGTAAACCAAAAATCCTCTCCTCCTTTCCATGATCGCTCAACCTCTTCAAAATCAATATCCAAATACCCTGATTTTGAACAAATTTTAAGTATTTTATCCAACTCTGCATTAATTAATTCTACCCATCCCTCTTAATCACCCATTGACTCATCTTCACTTGTATTGGACCTCATTCCCAATGGAATTGATTCAAGGCTCCAATTATTGGATCCATATTAACTGGAAAATCAAGCTTTGATCAATTAAAATCAATCTGAAATTTTTTCATTGACTTTATCATTCCCCAAGTTTGAGGTTGAATCCATGTATGTAGGGTCTGGGTGGGTTTCTTTGGAAAAATTTCCAAGTTTCAGTTTATGAATTGTGATTCTAAAATTTATTTGTTGATTTTATCTATTCATAGGCCTTCCAAGACATATTATGAAGAAATATTTAAAAAATTTTGAGGTGGGAATAATGTCAAACACTTTGAGTCATTGTGGCCCCCATATGTGCCCATAGCAATCCCAAGAGAATATGTGGTAATTGTACCCACAAGCATCAATTGAAATTACTCCTACCAACAATAATTCTATCAAAAGGTAAGTTTTTCTGAATTATTTCAATATTTTTTTTTGCCTTATTTTTTCATGTTGATTTTTTTTTCTCTGAAAACTTTCACATAACTCCTTATTTTTAAAAGGAAACCAAAAATCCTCTCCTCCTTGCCATGATCGCTCAACCTCTTCAAAATCAATATCCAAATACCCTGATTTTGAACAAATTTTAAGTATTTTATCCAACTCTGCATTAATTAATTCTACCCATCCCTCTTAATCACCCATTGACTCATCTTCACTTGTATTGGACCTCATGCCCAATGGAATTGATTCAAGGCTCCAATTATTGGATCCATATTAACTGGAAAATCAAGCTTTGATCAATTAAAATCAATCTGAAATTTTTTCATTGACTTTATCATTCCCCAAGTTTGAGGTTGAATCCATGTATGCAGGGTCTGGGTGGGTTTCTTTGGAAACATTTCTAAGTTTCAGTTTATGAATTGTGATTCTAAAATTTATTTGTTGATTTTATCTATTCATAGGCCTTCCATGACATATTATGAAGAAATATTGAAAAAAATTTGAGGTGGGAATAATGTCAAAAACTTTGAGTCATTTTTTTTTTGAAAAAACATGGCCTCCAATATCAATTATTTCATGCTAATTAGTGGATTTCCAAACTAACTTCTTCCATTTTTTCATTGAAATCCATCTTTTTCTTTCTGAAGGAGCAGGTGATTAGCTTATGAATATTTGATAGCGCAAGAAATTATTAAAAAGCATTGCCAGCAAGATTCCACCAGTGGTCAGCCTTCAAGTCAAAAAGAATTACATCACCAAGCACTGACTGTGGAGTAATAAATTCCCTTGGCTTCCCACTCTTCTCTTCTCATCTTAGACTGAATTTTAAATATTTAAAATTAATTGTTTCTACTTTCAAATCAGATTTGCAACTCTCTCATTATTTCCTTAAAATCCTACCCCAAACCAATCTCATTATGCCCACTTTATGCTGTGACCCCTTCAAAACCCAAACTTGTTTGGCTCAAGCTAATATCCTTTGATCATTCAACCTAAATCCAGAAAAGCAAAGGAAAATTGATGATTCACAAAATGAAAAAATTTACTTCCCCAACAATTCAACCATGCAGATTCAATATTTTCATACAAGCGCACAGTCAGATGATCAAACTCACCATCATTAAACTACCCCTTTGGAGATCATTTCAGCCAATTTCTTCCAGATTTTTTTCAAAGGAAAAAAATCCCTCTTTCTAATAGTCTCAAAGCACTTTTGGATAAATGCAATGACTCAATTTTCACCCTTTTATCAATGTTAGCTTTCTGATACCAAGAACCTTACATTCCTTTAGCTACAGAAAGTAACGGTGGTGTTGGAATAATAAGATTTCCAAGAAAGACATGTAAAATGCTGAAAATAATTAAATATGATGAGAGAAATTTTAATTTTTAAGTTGGTTTGGATAAAAAGTTTTTCAATATATTTGAAAGAGGGGCCACACTTTATAATGAAAAAAAGGATCTTTACAGCCTAAGCAACCTATCTTCAAGGGGCAACTTTGCACCCTGTAAAACCTTATAATCAGGCCCTTTTGATTTAAAGAAAGGTGTTGAACAAAGGGAATGGGTGTGAAAGGATTTTTTCAGAACTTAAGTACAAATGCAGATAGGGGATAACTTACTTCTTTGAGTCTTCGCTCCAGAAATCCTGCAGAAATTCACGGTTGAAAGGGTCTCAGATCAATTTTGTGTTTTTTGCTGATTTTCTTCAATGGAATTGATAATGGGTTTGGAATTAATAATCATTATATCATACTGAGGCCATATATAAATTATTTATCTTTTATCAATACTTTATCACCAATGGAAAATGAGGTCTTGACTGATAATGAAAATTACAAGGGTTTGAAATAAAAAAAAATTGCTGTATATATACTTTTTTTGGGTGAAGGAGCCTTCTCAGCGCACACAGAATGGTTTTGCTTGAGGGCTAAGTCT
>CM062613.1:23242575-23467575 GCA_025617555.3 Puccinia polysora | reverse complement strand
ACAAGAGAGTTGTTGAACAGCTTGAAGTAAAGAGAGGGGTTGTAGGAAAAACAGGATAGACTGAGGGAAAGGAGGGCAGAGTTTAGCTCAACATTCCATTGAAGCGGAGATTGCTTCAGCCTGTAGATGTCCCTCAAGACCTTACAGACCCATTCTGGTCATTTGGGATCCACAAAAACGGGATTTTGAGACATTTAAAGTGGTTCATACAGGTGCCCATTTGGAAAAGCCCTCTTGAGATCAACCTGGTGACCAACCCAGCCCTTGTTGACCAGCAGACTCAAAAGGAGATGCAGAGTTTCTAGGCAAAGGGTGGGATCAAATACCTCCAAGAAATCCAGACCATGGACTTGAGAAAAACCCATTGCAACCAGACGGGCCTTCAGTTTGATTATCAACCCATCCGCTTGTTGCTTGACTTTAAATATCCACTTGCATTGGATGAATTTGCGGCTGCAAGGAGCTGGCACCAGGACCCAGGTTTTCATGCCATGGAGGGATGTGAGTTCTTTCTCCGCCAAGGAAATCCATCAATGTCAATGAGGCAACTTCATCAGTTGTTTCAAAGTTTTGGGCGCAGTAAGGTTGTCCTTGAAAGATGCAGAGCATGAGTAGTTTCCAAAGCAGGAAGGAGGATGAGTGTGACATGTGGAGCGGCAAGGGAGACGGGTAAAGGGGGGGGGAGGGAAAACAGGTATCAGGGAGGAGGGATGGAGGCGGGGAAATGGACACTGGAAGAGGAGGCACAGGGGAGGCAGGCGGGGAAGTGGAGATGGGAAGAGGAGAGGATGGATACATTGGGAGGGGAACACTGATCCATTGGATGAGCACGGACTGAAAGCGCGGTGATGACAGGGAGATTGCCAGCAACCAAGAGGGAGAGCTACGGAGTTGGGGGGAGTAGCTGGCTTAGAGAGAGATAGCAGAGCAGTGTCAGCGGGGTCAGTGGAGGGAAGAGATTGGGAGTTAGGAGGGATAGGGGAGGAAGGGTTTGAGGTGAGGGGTGCAACGGATGAGGGGGGAACATAATTGGAGACAGGATGAGGAAGAAAAGTTGAAAGAGCAGAAGGAACAGGAGGGAAGGAAGGGGAGGGGAAAGAGAGGGCCAGGGCAGTTCAGAGAAGATGGGGACACAATCTTTTTATGCCTCCTGGGTAGCGGATCCATAAGGAAAGACAGTGTTGTTGAAGATGCACTCTCTTGATTTTAAAACCTTCTCCCCGCCAAGGTCCAAGAGACAATACATGTTTCCTTGGTTGAGATAGGACAGGAGGACGGCGGGAAAATCTTTAGATGAGAGTTTCTTCCTGTTGTTCTTGGGCACCTTTTACAAGGCAAGAAAACCAAAGGGATGAAGGTGGGTGGGTGGCATAGTGTCCTGTTTTAGGATGGAGGTGGGGAAGGTGAAACCTTGGGGGGTCTTGCACGGGAAGGAGTTGAACGCCAAGAGAGAGTGAAAGGTAGAATTTTCCCAGTAAGACTTGGGAAGGTGGGAGGACAGCAGAGAAGAGAGGATAAGATTCAGGATTGTCCAATTTGACAGTTTGGTAATGCCATTCAGCTGTGGGGAATGAGGTGGACCTGGTTTGTGGACTACACCTCTAATAGATAGAAATTTTTTCATTTTCTCATTTATGTGTTTGCCCCCGTTGTCAGTTCACAGGGAGGCAATAGATGTTGGAGTATTATGTCTTCTGCTGATAGTCTTGATCCCTTCTGTCACAGAATCTTACTACTACATGTCACCTGGTCCTTTATTAATGTCTTTTGTCAATATAGTTTCTGCCAATGCTGATTAGTCATCAAGTGCCTTAGGCCCCCTATGAGGGGCTCTCTAGTTGTCTATTTAAACCGGTCTTTTCCAGGACCTTGCAATTGACATCATCGACTTTGTTTCTTATAAATCCGGTCCTCAACTTTCTGAGTTGAGTAAGAGTCCATGATCCAATCATCAACTCCAACAGGTTATGAGCCCAGAGCACCACCTATTGTGCTGTCTCTGTTTTGCTTCAAGTAAATCCTCTGAGTACGGTAGCTCTCCAATTATCCTATTGTTAATTGCATCTACTCTTTATTCAGTGACCTTTGTTGGCCATCCCTCAACACCGGTAGCTCTCCAATCATCCTAATTTTAATTGCATCTACTCTTTATTCAGTGACCTTTGTTGGTCATCCCTCAACACCAGTAGCTCTACTGTCTTTCTATTACTGATTGTACCTGCCTTCTTATTCAACCATCAACCATCAACCATCAACCATCAAACATCAACCATCAACCATCAACCATCAACCATCAACCATCAACCATCAACCATCAACCATCAATCTCATCATCATGATCACCTTTGATCTTGATTCAATCTATCATTCCTTGGGTGGAATATTGGCTCAATCCTTTAGTTCCTTGATCTTCCAATGCCCCCAACTGTCATCTTCATCCAGTCAATCGCGATGTTCCCTACATCTTGATTGCTCTCCAACTTCAACATCTGTTATTGCTTCAATAACCTTCATTGGTCTTACATCCACTTCTATCTTTGTTGAACTCAACTCAAACCTCATGTCGGAACCCTTCATTGTGGTTACTCAAAACGCAACCTCGATCTCTCCTTTCAGATTGACTGTTCCTCGCATTTCTGACCCTGCAACTTCTTCAACTTAGCTTGCTTGTTTCAACTTGCGATTCTGATTTCCCTCATTCACAACTTTGCTCCGATCAACCTCCTCATTCACTCATCAAACGGTCCTCCTTCAATAGTCTGATCCGGAATACCAACCTCCAACTCTTTTGGCGAGGGGGTGAGATGGGATGACTCCCTATGCCCTCAGCCCTCACTCGGTCGTTGACCGGTTTGTCAACCACTGTTACTTGCAACCATGCTCTACAATCTTCCCTCTTCACATTGGAACCTTTTCATTTAGGTTACTCAATGGTTAACCTCCCATTCAACTCCGCCGCGCTATCCCTGTCAAACTCCATCAGTCAATTGTTACTAGGTTGCAACATTGCTCACTCGACCAACATTCATGGATACTGCATCATGACTGTTGTTGCTCTACTCATCAACCTTGCAACCTCAATGTTTGCCTCTCAGCTCGGTTGCCCTTACCTTGCTCTCCCGCGCCCAGTTGTTCCAATCTTGTGCCCGCTGATCAATCGCTGCCTTTAAAAGTCAACTGCTCCCCCATCGACTCTACTGCCCGGACCAGTCGACCGAATCATTTAATCCCTTCAATTGTCTCTTCTCTCCTGTTTCTTTCTTCCCTTTTTGATTCCTTTCTTTTCTTTCCCACTTTGTTCTTTTCTCCCTTCCTGTCTATCACCAATCTTGTGGTTCATATTCCTTTATCCTGAAAACTGTCCTTTGATTTTTTTTGGCGAGGGGGTGAGATGAGGATGAAAATGAGGATGAACCTCAAGCTGGTCCGGTTCCCAACCTATGTGACAACTCTCCAAACATCACCAACAGTTCTCTATTGACCCTCATCATTGATTGCCGATGGCCTCCTTCTCCAAGCTTCAATCACCTGTCTATTCACTCCTCGCTCATATCATCTTAAGACCTGTGGTTTGATTGCTCCCTCAAAATCACCAGTAAACTCCTCCCCTTTTCAACCCTCTGTTTCTCTTGCAACCCGCTCGCATTTCTCATCCTACAACCTCGATCACCCTCATCTTCAACTTCCCTCCTATGCGACATCATGTGGCACTCTTCGATGTGATTGGTTGCGGCATCAATCACACCTTGCTCCTTGTCTTCAAATTTGCCCGCGACTTTAATCGGACTTCGCTCGCGACAAACTTGTACCAATTGTGTTTATTTGATCCGACCTCACCTGTGACTCCGCCCGCACCATTCGCGAGTGTTTATTTGATCCGACCTCACCTGTGACTCCGCCCGCACCATTCGCGACCTGGGTCAATACTTATCCTTAAGCCTACTGTCGTATTGGAAATCGCTCAATCTTTGCCAGCTGGTCGCTTCCGATCATCGATATCAGTCCTGGCACCACCCGCGACTTTCTCTCCCTCTGTCAATTGCGATCTCGAATGGCCCCTCGTCCTCAACTGTTGCACGCTTGCGGATGTCCCCCTGACTGCCTCTCAAGTATCAACCTTACAACTGCGACGCAACTGCTACCTCACTAGTTTTGCCAGTTGCCACCTGAAGTCATGATTGAAAGTCCATTTATTCATCATTTTCTGTTTTCTTACGTTATCCTTGACCTTTGGCCCTGTCCTTTTTCACCATATTGTTAGACTGCATTTGTCATACCTCCTTGTCTTCTCACCAAGTCTCAAGCCTACCAGCAAGGGGGTGTATTGGAGTATTATGTCTTCTGCTGATAGTCTTGATCCCTTCTGTCACAGAATCTTACTACTACATGTCACTTGGTCCTTTATTAATGTCTTTTGTCAATATAGTTTCTGCCAATGCTGATTAGTCATCAAGTGCCTTAGGCCCCCTGTGAGGGGCTCTCTAGTTGTCTATTTAAACCGGTCTTTTCCAGGACCTTGCAATTGACATCATCGACTTTGTTTCTTACAAATCCGGTCCTCAACTTTCTGAGTTGAGTAAGAGTCCATGATCCAATCATCGACTCCAACAATAGAGAAGTTGAATTAATTTTTGAAGAAAGAGAAAAAGAGCTTTGTGCATTTGATTAAATCAGATTTTTGTCTCACCGGTTCAGCAAATAGCACTTTTGAACAGTCATCAATGAAAGTGAAAAAATAGTTGTAACCTTCTCTAGAAGTTGATTCAAAGCTGCATAGGTCCAAGTGTATGATTTGACCAGGGCAGTTTGAGTGGTAGCTGAGAGGGGAGTGAAAGGGGTTCTTTAAGTCCTGGATTGGATACAGGTAGTGCACTGCAGAACTTTGCGTTTTTTATTGACAAGAGGAACAATTCTGTACAATTTCAAGAGTTTTTGTAGCAACTTCAGGTTTAGATGGGAGAATCTGCAGTGATATCCAAAAAGTGTGTTATCAGACAGGCTTGAGACGCTAGAAAATACTGATTCTTCCTGGATTACTTTCTTTCTGGAGTATAGATTTGATTTCCAATATCCTGTGATAACAGGTGTGACCTTGCTGGTAGTGCTCTTACCTTTGTGGATTTTGCATCCATTGGCTTTGAAAATAACTGTTTACCCGGAATCACATAGGCTTGAGATTAAGAGTAGGGCTTTGTGGAAATTCAGAACAAGTATAGCGTTGATGTTTGCAAAGGGGAGGTTGAGTTTTCCTTCCATGTTTGCTGAGAAAGACGTTCCATTGGCCAGACGTATGGGCGTGTTTTTGGTTTCTTCTTTTCTAAATTCCATTCTAATGGGGTCATTGACATGGTGAATTCCAATTCCATATTGAAATCACCATAGTTTGATGTATTTGAACTTGAAAGGTTTCAAGTTGCATAACCAGTATGGATGATTACTTCTGATTTGGAGAAGTAATCTTGTTTGTCCTCAATTGTCACCGCTGCCTTTGCTTTGTTTGTGTTTGGTGGGTTTTGATAAGGTCTTTAATTTTTTTTGCTTCTTTTTGAGCGTTCAAGAGCTTCATGGACCTTGGGGAACCTTGAAAATGAGTTTCCTTCAATTTTGCAGTGGTTAAAGTAGTAGATTCTTGAGGAGGTTGATCTGTCCCATTGAGGTTTATTTGGAATTCTAGTGTTGGATATGGATTTAACTTAGTTGACTATGATTTAGTCTTCATTTCTGGTTGGAATTTTATATTTTCTTGCTTGAGTGTGTTAATCAGCGTTGATGAAGGTACAGACTCTTCATTCATCATGCTTGAGACACATCCTAGCCAGTCGTCTGGGAGTGAAAGGAGGATGGCAGTCAATTGGAGGTCATCTACAGTGAAAGGGTTCTTGGGAGTAATCAATGACAAGACTTTTTTGCCATATGAGACTATCTTGGTGAGTTTTGTGGTCTTTTATTTTTCATTTAGTTGAGTGAGGAGAGGTTTTTTAAGCCAATAAATTCATCCACCTGAGGAGTGATCCTGGTGGGCATTGCAAAGTGAGTTCCACATTCCAATGGCGCTCTCTTTACGCTTTCTTATGAACTGAAGTTGGAGGAGTTGATCAATCTTGATATAACTGAAAATACCAACAGATTATCTCTTGACCAAGTTTCTTGATTTGGTTTCTCATTGGTTGTTTCAAGTAGATATCCAATTCCAGAAGTGCAGAAATTGATTCTTAAGATCATTTCCCAGTCCAGATGATTTGATTTGGATCCTGGTGAGCTTAAAGAAATAATCAATGGAGTTTTTTAGACTGGGTGAGATTGACTTTCATCTATAGCTGATAATGAGTAACACACACTATTTGCCTGATCCTTCTAGAAAATATGATTCAGTGGAGTTATTGCTTCTTGATTTGCTTCTCTGGGCTCATAACCTGTTGCGCTGAGGGATAGTAGAGTGAGACCAAAATTAGAAGGATGATAGATGTCATGGGTAAAGGTGAAAGAGAGGGAACACAACAAAACTAATACTTACCTGAGGGATAGTAGAGTGAGAGCAAAAGTGGAAGTATGAGAGAAGAGAAGCCTTCTACTTGCTTGTGCTATGCTCTCAGGTAGACACCAGTAGTTGAGATTTCACATATGATGTGACATGATAAGAAAATGAGAAGATGAGAGTGAGCGGGGCACTAGTCTAGGAATTGAGCAAACACTTGGTTTTGACATTTTCCAGGTGTGACATATGAGGAAGATATGACAGGGCAGAGGAAAGATGAAACATTTTGAATTAGAGAAAGAGGAGAAAAAAAAGGATAAAGGAGAAAGCAAAAGGAAGAGAAAAGAGATGGAGAAGATATGGAGGTTGTAACATGATCCAATAATACAACATTAATGTGCACTGGAAGGCAATCAATAAAGACTTGCAAGAATTGCAACAACAGCCAATTTCTACTGTCACAGTTTGAAAAAGTTTATTTTTTTTGTTGATGATGATGGTCTTTCCCAAATGTTTTAATTACTTAATATAAATCTTCAATCATCAAAAATTCTGGGCCAAATCCATCTTTAGAAAAGATGAAAAATAGTTTGATGGTAAGACCATGGCTAAACGTTTTACATCTGAGGGATTGATCATGCCAACTGAAGCCAAAATCCTCAAATTTCAATGAACAGAAGTTTTTTTAATTTTTGTAAATTTCTATATATTTTGTTTTAAAAATATTACAGTAACTTTCTCCCTTTCAAAAAATTAAAATTTATGTTCTAAAATTGATTCAATATTGCCACAATAGCAATGAATATATGATTAAAAAATAATTTTTATCTACTGAAACAAATTTGCCAACAGTGAAATTCAAAAAAACTTCAAATCCTTGTTGAGAAAGAAAAGGATTAAACCCTTTCCTTACCTTCTGACAGAAATCCAAGGAGCTTTAAATTTTCCTTGAAAGCAAATTGACAAGGCCTCACCCATTTGGAGGGTGGAATTTTTTTTAAATTTCAGTAGAATCTTCACCACCCTTCATGTTTTGGTATAAAGATGTTTTTTAAAAAGCCCCTGTGCCACTAAGGGGGGAATTTAAAGTCAGTTTTGCACAAGCTGGTGGCTTGAAACAAGTTGGCCTGTGTTTTATTTTTGTAAATGTTTCTGGAAATGCATGAATGGAACCAAAAAATAAATTCCAACCATGCAGATTTACAGTGGGTACAAAAAAGTATTGGTACTGTTTTTTAAATTGGGAAGACTTTGGTACTTTATGAAATGGGGATTCAGCCCTTGAAGCATGATGGTTTTTTGTGCCCACTCAAAAATTAATTTACCACTCAGGTTAATGATTTTAAAAAACCCAACATCTTGGTTTATCAAATACCATCCAATTTTTGATAATTAGTCAAAAATCCAATGTTCATCAGTGATTTATTTAAATTTTGACTTCCATATGTAACTTTTGATTTTTGGTTTTTGATTTTTGATTTTTTTTTTTAATTTCAAATTTTTCTAACTAAAATTAAATCTTTTGCATCCAGGCATTCAAGTAATCAAATCCTTCAAAAATTTTTATTTTTCAAAAAAATTGTTCTAGTGCCATTGAAATATTCCTATTCCTCAAAAAAAGGCATAAAATGATTAATGCTCAAAATATTTATTGAACCAAATTCTACAAATATTCTGATTTTTTGAATGAATTTTAGTGCTATTCAAAGATTCTTTTCCCTAAAAACTGAAATTAATGATTAATACTCAAAATATTAAAAGAAAAAAATGCTCCAAATATTTTTATGTATCAAAAAAATTTTTAGTTCCATTAAAAAATTCTTGTTCCTAAGAAAAGAAATGAATGATTAAGCCTCAGAATTTTCAAATAAACCAAAAATCTGCCAAATATAAATTGGATGCTTTGTATGGATATTTTGGACTCAAATGGCACATTAGAGTAGTGTGGTGGTCCGCTATAGACACAACCTAGAATTGAACCACAACTTGAAGCAACTGAGGAGTGGGCTTTTTGTCAACAATAAAAAAGAGCAGAAACATATTTTAAAAGTGAGTTGTGTTACTTTCTATATGTGGAGAGGGAATCGGCAAGAATACAAAAAGAAAACCAGGGTTACCAAATGTAGAAACTGAGTCAAGGGGAACTTTGGGCAGACGCAGATAACCAAATGCATAGAATAAAAGAAAAAGAGTGAGAGAGAAGGTACAAGTCAGCAATAAGCTTGGGACCAAGTTGGGATCAATTTCATTGGAGTGGCAAGCGTGGCAGAGGCAGTGAATTGGGGGTGAAAACATGGTAATATGGGAAATTTTTAGAGATTACACCAAAGTGATGGCAACAAGGTGCCTGAGAAATAAGTTGGGAAAGGTCCACCCTGGCGCAGGAAAGTAATTAGACAGTCTTGTTGAAAGTTGTGACAGATTAGGAAGGTTAACAGGTGCCTTTACATAAACTGCAGATAGGAAGAAGAGAGTAGGGCTGATAAGGAAATAGGGGGAAATTCTTAATTTCTTTTTCTTTACTATATAATGCAAGTGTTTCTGAGAGGAAAAAAGTCATCAAAGACTGATAATGCAACTAAGGGGTTGATATAGAGAAATGAAAGGATTGAAAATTTAACCTAAAGCTGTTCCAAGAAATTTTTAAACACCCTTGCAGAATTATTTAACTTAGAGACAACTGCAGAATTAGTTATCTTCTTTTACTTTTGCCTTTAGGCCTTCAGAAAACCAATGCAAAAGGAATAGAGCAGAGGGGTTTAGCCAAAAATATGTGGAGTGGACCTAATATTTACTTCATCTGGGTTTTCTGAACCACAGCAGTTCTCATGGATCCTAAAAATCCTAGATTGCCTTTCAGCTTGCTAATATTTACAGAGCAACTTGTAAAAGTAAAAAAAATAAAATAAATAAATAAAAATATCAATATTACCAAAGCAGGTTCAGAAATCAATGGATATTATTACAGAAACAGAATCCCCACCCAAAATTAGGTATGTTTACTCACTGACCCCACCCTTCAATTGTAACTCCTTCATATTCTAAATAATTAAAAAAAAGCTTACCAAAAACTCATGGCACCACTATGGCACTTTTTGGCCAACTTAATAATTCACACCCACTGTCACTTTGTGGAAATCAAGAGGAGGCTACTCCCCTAGTTTTCCTTGAGTTCCAGAATTAATGGTCCTAGCGTCTGTAAGGATAAGGATGCTCCAGTAAAGAGAGAAAGAGATAGAGAGATGAATTTACTTTCCTTTCCATATCCTTTATCCATCCATCCATCCAATCCAATTGGATCCCCTTCCATTCCACCCATTCCCCCTCCCTCCCTCTATATCTTGGAGTTGAGAGCAATGTATTTAACTCCTCCCTCTCAACCCTAACCTAAGTACAAGTGCAGACAGAAAGCCTAGCAAAGAATAAAGAAAACCCTATGGCCCAGAACCTCAACCCAACCCTACCCAATCTGCTCACTCCCTCCAAAACCGTTCCCTCCATTTTTACATTTTTCCTGTTTTTCCTTCTCATGTCACCGACCTCTTCCACACCCTCCTTGCAGCCCCCTGCGTTTATCTGTCCGCGCGCATCTGCAAATCCTGTGATCTTTGCTGACCTCCCTGGAGCATATAACCCCGCTATTTCCCTGCTCCTGCTTCCCAGACTACCCACCTGCAAACTTGGTTGGTTTGAATCCATCACATGGTCTGCATTTTCAAGCGGTTTGCAAACCCGGCACACCTGGAGTAGGCCCAACACGCACCCGGGGCTGAGCCCTGCAATTCCTACTTCTGAGACCGGGCGTACCCCAAATACTGAGCCCAACCAACCCAACCGCTGAGCGTGCAGCCCTTGACGCAGTTCCCCATCCAACTTTAAAAGTAATACACCACAACGTATAGGTTTCACACCTAAAATTCAGTCAAAACTGAGGTGTTGTGTATATTTTAGGAGTTACATGTGGAAATGTGTTATATCATGATTCCCGCGGGCAGTCCCGCGTCCCTACACAAACCCTGTGTACCTGTAGCATCATATTCCTGCGTACAGAGGGCCCGCGCGTAGCTAATCTTGCCACGCATGCAGAGGATCCCACCCCACATGAATCTGAATGGATGGATACCTGCATCAGGATCCATCTTGACAAATCTGACAATAGGTACCACTGAAAAGACCTAAAACCTAGTGAAATCCACCTGGTATATGTATTATTGTAACATATGAATAAACAATTGTCTAACAAACTTCAGACCTCATTAAATTATTAAATTATTAATTTTAATGTATTTTAAATAAAAATCAAATATTAAGGATTACCACAACACAGAAAGATCCCAATCTTTGAAGGCCACAAAACACTACAAGGAGTGGCTGTAGAAATTATTAAAAATTACCTACCTGATCTGCAGATAATAGATGATCAAGAAATATTCAAATCTGAAAAATATAGCTCAATATCAATATTAAAAATCAATGATAAGTACAGAATGATCAAAATAACATAATTAACATAATTACAGATCCTGTAGCTAAAATAGCACATAAATCCAGAAGATCTGAGATCAGATGATTGAAAGAACCACGTGGACGTGAAAAAATTGAACTGGCTGGCTTTCTAACCTTGGCCCATGAGCCGGAACCTCTCTAAGTGCCCTGAGAAGCTCTTTATCACCTTAAAAGGTATTTATACAGGCCTCTTTGGATCTATTTTTCCCCATCAGTTTTCCCCAGAATTTATTATTATCAATCAGACATTGTGTCATTATTGATCAATTTCTTATAAAGAGATAAGAAAGTGATTTATGACTTAGTCTGCAGTATTATTATTACTTTGAAAAACCAATCAACCTGATTCATTAAAGTATATTAAAGAAATCAACCCCAACAGCTCTGAAACCCTTGATCTAAATCTTTGCAGGATTTCTCTGAAATTATTTCTCAGAGTGTGTTTTTTCCTTCCTGCTTTGGCCTGTGTTTTATTTTTACCAGCCATATTAGTGTATAAGTAATTAGAAGGCACCCATAATAATTCCATGGTTCTTAAGCTTCCCAAGGAGGCCCCTTGAAGATAGGTGTCAGCCTGCTACTTAGCACAGAGCAACCTGACAAAGCAGCAACAATAATAATATTATTAACAAAATAAAGATAAATGAATAAATAAAATTATTATAAAATGAAGGAGTAGGAAATCCATAAATATTATTGCAGAAATGGATTCCCCACCCAAAATAAGGTAGGGTCACTCACTGACCCCACCCTTGAATTCTTACTCCTTATATTTTTCAATTAATTTAATACAAAATGGTAAATGACCACGGCACCAGTATGGCACCTTTTAGCCATTTTAATATTTCACATGATATGTCATGTATAGGTTTCACACCTAAATTTCAGTCGAAATCCAGGTGTTGTGTGTAGTTTAGGAGTTACACGGGAAATTGTGTTTTGTCACAATTCCCGCACGCAGCCCCGCGTCCCTAGCGCTGGTCTCCTGCGTACACAAACTCCCGCACGCAGCCCAGCGTTGGACTCCCGCGTACGCCAACTCCGCACGCAGCCCCGCGTCCCTAGCGCTGGTCTCCTGCGTACGCAAACTCCCGCACGCAGCCCGCGTTGGACTCCCGCGTACGCCAACTCCCGCACGCATCCCCGCGCCTCCTATGACATCCAGGTACCGCTCAGAGAAGCTACAATACAGTAGGATTTACACTACATATGTAAAGCTACTACACGAGCATAGATTATGGTTCAAAAACCTTAAAAATCAATTAAAATTAGTTATTAACTAATTTCTAGTATTTTTTATTAATTAAATAAAGATCCAGACTCACCACGAAGTAAGTTGATCAGAACCTTCAAAGACCACGAAACTACATAAGGAGTGGTCGTAAAAATTATTAAAAATTACATACAGGATCAGCAGAGGATGGAGAATCAATAAACATCCACGTCTGCTCACTTTGGACCATTACTTACTGTACAAATTGAGGATCAGTGCAAGATCAGCAAAATGACTAATCTATTGATTAACAGATCCTGCAGCTAAAAAGGAGCTGTTCCTTGACAGATCTAAGGCCAGCAGGCTAACAGCACCTT
Organism: Puccinia polysora; assembly: GCA_025617555.3. Taxonomy (NCBI): domain Eukaryota; kingdom Fungi; phylum Basidiomycota; class Pucciniomycetes; order Pucciniales; family Pucciniaceae; genus Puccinia; species Puccinia polysora. Next base: position 23,455,004 of record CM062613.1, on the reverse strand, counting down.
GAGGACGTGCCAATCTTGCCCTGATTGCCCCCCTAGCCTCAGCCCATGGCTAGTACTCCTTCTAGAGGCCCTCAAAGCACCCAAAAGAATATTTAAACAGGCCCTTTTTGCCCTTCTGTTTCCAATCAGTTAATCAGTTATCAGGAATTATTTATTATCAATCAGACACGGTGTCATTGTTAATCAAGTGCTTATATGAAGATAAGCAAGTGATTTATGACTTAGTCTGTAGTAGTATTATTTACCTCTATTAACCAATCAACCATTGAAGTTTAGTCAAGCAATCAACCCCATCTGCTCTGAAACCCTTCCAATTATTCCAGGATTTTCGTGGTCAAGTGCTCAGAGTGAGTGTTTCCCTTCCTGTCTAGGCCCCGTGTGCTGTTAAGCCCGGCCATTAGTGGAATAAGTCCTTTCTAAGGCACCCATATTTATTCCAAGGTTCTTAAACTGCCTAAGGAGGCCCCTTGAAGAGAGGTTGCTAGTCTGTAAAGATCCCCAGTAGTATAATACTGTGGCCCCTCTTTATATTTTATATTTAAAATATTTATAACCAAACCAAATAAACCTTGCACTTGCTCTTACCATACCATTATTGGAGCTTTAAAGTGTTTATTCTTTGGAATATTATTGCTCCAAGTTCTTTTATCACTCTCTGTAGCTAAAGGACTGCAAGGTTCCTGGTATCAGAGAGCTGACAACTGGGGGTCTGGCCGGGAAATATCCTTGATAATTAATTGTTTAATTAATTATCTCCTGGACCAGTTATTTATATAAAAGAAAATTATATATATAAGTAGAAATACTTATTATTTATCTTGATCTTTTGATTTTTCCAGTGGATTTAAAAACCAACGGAGAATTGATCAATTATTATTTAAATCTTCTTAAACAGAAAAAAGAAGAAAAATTACGTAACTTTGTGCCTGTTGTTATAACTCCTGAACAGAAACAGGAGAGACTTCTTTATTATAGACAACAAATCTTAAAAGAAAAGGAACAAGAGTTAGAAAGAATTATCAATTTTAACTCCTTGTTAAGACAGCACAAAGAGTGGAAAACCTATCAAAGAAAGCTTTCTGCTTTTAAGAGACGGTATCCAAATTATAAAAGTGAGCTTTGATCTCCTTTTTATTTTTTTAAAAAAAAATCATCACAAAAACTCGAAAATTATAATAAAAATTATTATAAAATAAATAAATATATAACTTATATTTTTTATTATTTTATCCTTTCTAGTGGACTTTGTCTTTGGTGATCTTATTGACCAAGACCTCTTAGAGGACGTCCCAGACTGTGGACCCTTGGATTTGTCCCAAGATTTGATTGGAACCCACTCAGATCCCGTTGGAATACCCTCCAAGGACGGACCTGACCCCAACAAGGACTTAGTGCCTTTAAACCTTCATATAAGTAAGAAATATATTTTTTTTTAATAAAAAAAAAATTACTCGAAGAAAAAAAAAAAATTATTATTTTTTTACAAAGTTTCGACAAAAACTTATATAATCTTTAAAAATGCATCAAAACAGACGCAACACCCGCGCCAGTGGACGCGCCCCGTCATATGGATCTTTGCCCGGAGGAGCCCGTGTGCGCAAGGATGCCAGTTGCGAACGCAATGCGGATCGAGCCAGTGATCGCTCCGATCCGAGCGACCGTGACAACGACCGCGGCCGCCAACTCGACCAACTCACCGTTGGAGGGCCGTCCCTTGTTGAACGTGAAATCCCAGGAGGATACCGTTCCACCTACGCCACCCCAGCCGGACTCCTCCAAGGAGGAAAAAATAAAAGTATTGGTGAAAGAACACGTGGGTCATTGGGAACTGTTCAAACAGGCTCAGACCCAGGAAGACCATCAGGGTATGAGAAAAGCCATATCTTTGGCAAAGAAGACTCAAATAACCCTCCAAAAATTGATTCCCAAGAGAGAAGTAGAAGGTTACGTGAAGAATTGGAATCCTTGGGACCAATTAGTTTCCTTAAAAGGAAACAACAACAACAAGAAGAAGAGATCTCTAGCCCATCAGAAATTAAAGAGTCCCAAAGAGTGGGACAATATAATATCTTTGGCAAGAAAATGGAAGAAAGTTTACCGCAATTAGACGTAGAAACTTTCAACTTGTTTTCCATAAATGTTTCTCATAACTTTGATATCATTGGCAAATGTTTTGATAAAGTATATGAGCAATTGGATAAAGTAAATACCAATTTTGGTAAAGTCATGCAATCCCAATCCAACTTGATCAAAATCAATGAGTTAGAAGTAAAACAAATAAGAGACAGCATTAGTTTGAGTAAAGGAGAACTAATGAATTACCTAGAAAACAATACTTCAGCTATCCAAGAAGAAATTATTCTATCTATTGAACAAATCAAAGAAGGTATTAATAAAACAGACCACACTTCACCTACTCATATTATTAATAAAATTGATTCATTAAGTAACAAACTTGATCTGGAATTAGGTATGATTAAGAATGATCTCAGAGATCTAAAGATAAACTTATCTCAACCTATTGCAGACTCTGATGAAATCAGACCTTCCAAGTACCACAGTACGCCCCAACTACCTTCTAGACCAAGACTAACAAGGCTTGAATCTTTCAGACCTAGTCCCACTCCTGAAGTAGAACAAGCATTAAAATTACTTCCCCCTATCACTGAGTGGCCTAAATTCTCCGGAGAAGGAGAATACAATCATGTCAGTTTTATTAAGTTTATTGACTATACTCTGGCCTCTTATGAACTTCCTGATAACATAGCCATAGTAAGACTACCTAGACTATTTGAAGGAGTAGCCCTTGACTGGTTCATCAATAAGAGAGAAGAGGTAGGATCTTTGTCATGGAATTCATGGAAAGATTTGATTAAGGAACAATTTGGTACCAGAATTTGGAAAAGAAAAATGATGAAGACTTTCAAAACTTCTTTGTTTGATCCATCTAAGGACAAACCTCACAAATGGTGCCTTGACCAGAAGAGAAGACTAGACTGCTTCTACCCAAATGCTGATAAAGAAGAAGTCAATGAAAGACTCCTCAACCTATGTCCAGGACAACTTAACCATAGCGTAAGGTGCAGAATGCCCATGAACTCTGACCTTTCCACTCTCATAGGAGTATTAGAAGAAACTATTGACATAAATGGCTTAGACAAAAAGCTTAATAAACCCAGAGAACCAACTACTAGGAATAAGGAAGATTATAATAACAAGAACAAAGAACTTCTACCTAACAACTCAGAAGCCAAGAATACTTTGGTGACCAAAGAAAAGACATGTTGGAATTGCAACCAAACAGGGCATGTAAGACCTGACTGTCCTTTACCCAGGAGAAAGATTAATCCTATTGAAGGAGAAGAGGATGACACTAATCCTGACCCTCAACTAGATGAAACTGATGGTTCCATCTCTGAATGTGACCTAATTATCACTAATCCCATTAATGTCATCGAAGGCAACATAGAATCTTCCCTAGATATTAACCCTGTTAATGAAGATAGCAATTTGCCTCAAAAATGGACACCCAACATGAAAATCCAACATGTTTCTGAAGCTAAGACCTTAACCCTTAAACCTTCTATTGGAAAAGGGTACACCGGTGGTAAAACTTGTTATGCCACTGGCTTGATACAAGGTTCCCCCGTAAAATTACTTCTAGACAGTGGAGCCTTCTGCTCTTGTGTTGGAACTGACTACTTAGATAAACAGGATTCCAACTGGAAGAAAAACTTACTACCTGTACCTCGAGCTAAGTTTAGCAGCTGTAACTCACCTCTCAATGCTATTGGAGTATGGCCAACAGAAATCATACTCCCCCACTCTAAAGGATCAATCAAGATAAAGATTGAATTTGTAGTACTTCAAAAAGGAGTATGTGATTATTTTATTATAGGAAATGATTCTCTTTGCCTGTACGGGATAGATGTCTTCCAGAGTAAAGGGAGATATTTCACTATAGGAGGAGATTGGAACAAGAAGTTCCAAATATGCCATATCAATGCTAAAGCTGCTGATTCCACTTATGAGAGACACTTAGAAACTTTTAACCAGGAATACTTTTCCCAAGCTGCCTTGAATTCCCAGCTTAGTGAAAACCAGAAAAGAGATATTCTCCAAGCATGCTTTGAGAACCAGAATGCTTTTTGCACTAAAGACCATCCCATTGGTAATATCAAAGGTCATGATATGGTCTTAACTTTGACTATTAAGCCTCCTTACCCTCCTAACCTCAGGAGACCAGCTTACCCTTCTAGTCCAAAATCTAGGACCGCTCTAGAAAGCCACATCCAAGAACTAGTGGACTTACAAGTCTTACGGAAAGTAGGGCATAATGAGCAAGTAGACGTAACTACCCCCGTGATAATAGCCTGGCACAATGATAAGTCTAGGATGGTTGGAGACTTTAGAATGCTCAACAACTACACCCAAGCTGACTATTATCCTATCCCAAGGATTGACCACGCTCTACATAATCTTTCTAAAGCTAAGTTCATTACTACTATGGACATGTTGAAAGGCTTTCACCAAATACCTATCAGTCCAGATAGTAGGAAATTTATGAGAATTATATGTCATTTAGGCATATATGAGTATCTCAGAATGCCATTTGGTATTAAAAATGCTCCTTCCCACTTCCAAAGAATGATGGATACAGTCTTAGGAATGTTCATCAGACAAGGTTGGATGATGGTATACATAGATGATGTTATCATTTATTCAGACGATTGGGATACTCACATGAATAAAGTAAGGCTAGTACTTAAAACAATTGCCGCAGTAGGATTAAAAGTATCTATGAAAAAGTGCAACTTTGGATACGGAGAACTCAAAGCTCTAGGACACATTGTTTCTGGACTAACCTTAACTGCTGACCAAAGTAAGATAGCAGCAGTAATGAACAGACCTATGCCCCAGAACAAAACGGAACTCTTATCCTTTATAAGCTTCTGCAGCTATTACAGGAAGTACATACCTAAATTTGCTAACCTCACCAAGTGTTTATATGAGATCTGCAACAACAACACTTTGTTCGAAATGACTCATGAAAGATTGAAGAATTATGAGGAACTCAAAGTAGCTATGACTACTGCCCCAGTGTTGATACAACCAGATTATTCTAAACCTTTCAAACTTTACATAGATGCTAGCATGGAAGGATTAGGAGCTGCATTACACCAAGAAGTAATAGAAGAGGATAAACCAGTAGAGAAACCTATACTCTTCATATCTAGACAAGTCAAAGATACTGAAAAGAGATATGGTGCCAGCCAAATGGAATGCCTTGCTCTATTATGGGCATTAGAAAAACTCCACTATTATTTGGAAGGTACAAACTTCGTGGTAATCACTGATTGCAATGCTGTTAGGACTCTCATGAACATGAAAACTCCTAGCAGGCATATGTTAAGATGGCAGATAGCCATACAACAGTACAGAGGTCAGATGACAATATTCCACCAAGCTGGAGTTAAACATCAGAATGCTGACAGTCTTAGCAGAAATGCTCTACCAAATGATACTAGCAATCCTGCTCATGACCCAGAAGATCATGATATATTTCCTATACTAAACATTAACCTGTTTAATCTGGAAGCTCCAATCATAGGAATTCACATATGTGAACTAGAGGAATCACTGTTCAGCTCCATCAGAGAAGCATACAACTCTGACATGAAGACTTTGATTAACATCATAGAAAGTACTTCCCCTCCATCTGAACTCATAAACAGTTTACCTGAACCCCTACTGAAGTCCTATAAAGAAGGAAGATTCACACTGTGGGATGGGATATTATATTACCGGCATAAACACTCTAGTGTTATAGTCTTGACCAAAGCAGAGCATATCAAACTTGTTTTAGCTGAATGTCATGATAATTGCTCTTTGGGTCACCTGTCTATTGATAGAACCCTAGATAAAGTAAAACAGACTGCCTGGTGGATCAGCTGGAGAGACTCCACTATCAAGTATGTTTCAAGCTGTGAAATCTGTCAGAAGTCCAACAGGACCACTGGGAAAAGGTTTGGACTAATCCAAAGGATAGCTGAGCCCAGGAAAAGATGGGAAGTTATCAACATGGACTTTGTAACAGGACTGCCCCCTGGTGGAGCTTACTCTTACAACTCATTCCTGGTTATTGTAGACAGATTTTCTAAGAAAGCCAAGTTTCTACCTAACCATAAGGAAGACACAGCTATGGAAGTAGCCTTACTCTTCTGGAACAGACTAATTGCTGATGTAGGAATTCCTAAGATTATTATCAGTGATAGAGACCCCAAATTCACGTCTGAAGTCTGGAGAAACCTCCATGATATGTTAGGAACTACCTTAGCCTTTTCTACAGCTTATCACCCTCAGACAGATGGATTAGCTGAAAGAATGATCCAGACTCTAGAGGATATGCTCAGAAGGTTCTGTTGCTTTGGGATGGAGTACAAAAATACAGACGGATATTGCCATGACTGGGTTAGCCTTTTACCTGCACTAGAAATGGCCTATAACAGTAGTAAACACTCTACCACCAAAGAAGCTCCTTACATACTGGAAAGAGGATGGATCCCCAAATTGCCCAAAGATAACCTCAATCAGGAGTTGACTAATATCCATCCAACATCACTGGACTTCAAAAACATGATAGATATGGCAAACAAGCACGCTGCTAAGTGTGTACAAGATGCTGTTGAATACAACCAACAGAGGTGGGATAAAACTCACAAAGAACCTGATTTCAGAATAGGAGATCAAGTTCTAATTTCAACCGCCAATTTCAATAATTTGGCTGGGAACAGAAAACTCAGACCAGCCTTTGTTGGGCCTTTCACTATCAAGAAACTCCATGGGAAAAATGCCGTAGAAGTCATCCTCAGTAATGAACTCTCTAGGAAACACCCAGTCTTCCCAGTTAGCCTTGTCAAACACTACCATCCCAGAGAAGGAGAAAAGACCCCTTCACTTAAAATACCAGTCTTAGATGAGCCTGAGAAGGACAAAGGAAAAGTTAGTAAAATCCCTAAAGATAAAAAAGAAAGGATCCAAGGAAAAGATGTTAGACTTTACTTAGTCAGATACAAAGGAGAATCAGCTGATAAAGATGAATGGCTACCTGAAAACAACATTCCAGATGGACCTATACACCTGAGAAACTACAGAGCCAGTAAAAGACACTGAACCCCAAAAAATTTTTTTTCAGATATAGTCATATCTTGGAGTGGGGGAATGTCAGCCTGCTACTTAGCACAGAGCAACCTGACAAAGCAGCAACAATAATAATATTATTAACAAAATAAAGATAAATGAATAAATAAAATTATTATAAAATGAAGGAGTAGGAAATCCATCAATATTATTGCAGAAATGGATTCCCAACCCAAAATAAGGTAGGGTCACTCACTGACCCCACCCTTGAATTCTTACTCCTTATATTTTTTAATTAATTTAATGCAAAATGGTAAATGACCACGGCACCAGTATGGCACCTTTTAGCCATTTTAATATTTCACATGATATGTCATGTATAGGTTTCACACCTAAATTTCAGTCGAAATCCAGGTGTTGTGTGTAGTTTAGGAGTTACACGGGAAATTGTGTTTTGTCACAATTCCCGCACGCAGCCCCGCGTCCCTAGCGCTGGTCTCCTGCGTACACAAACTCCCGCACGCAGCCCAGCGTTGGACTCCCAAGTACGCCAACTCCCGCACGCAGCCCTGCGTCCCTAGCGCTGGTCTCCTGCGTACGCAAACTCCCGCACGCAGCCCGCATTGGACTCCCGCGTACGCCAACTCCCGCACGCATCCCCGCGCCTCCTATGACATCCAGGTACCGCTCAGAGAAGCTACAATACAGTAGGATTTACACTACATATGTAAAGCTACTACACGAGCATAGATTATGGTTCAAAAACCTTAAAAATCAATTAAAATTAGTTATTAACTAATTTCTAGTATTTTTTATTAATTAAATAAAGATCCAGACTCACCACGAAATAAGTTGATCAGAACCTTCAAAGACCACGAAACTACATAAGGATTGGTCGTAAAAATTATTAAAAATTACATACAGGATCAGCAGAAGATGGAGAATCAATAAGCACCCACGTCTGCTCACTTTGGACCAGTACTTACTGTACAAATTAAGGATCAGTGCAGGATCAGCAAAATGACTAATCTATTGATTAACAGATCCTGCAGCTAAAAAGGAGCTGTTCCTTGACAGATCTAAGGCCAGCAGGCTAACAGCACCTTGAGGACGTGCCAATCTTGCCCTGATTGCCCCCCTAGCCTCAGCCCATGGCTAGTACTCCTTCTAGAGGCCCTCAAAGCACCCAAAAGAATATTTAAACAGGCCCTTTTTGCCCTTCTGTTTCCAATCAGTTAATCAGTTATCAGGAATTATTTATTATCAATCAGACACGGTGTCATTGTTAATCAAGTGCTTATATGAAGATAAGCAAGTGATTTATGAATTAGTCTGTAGTAGTATTATTTACCTCTATTAACAAATCAACCATTGAAGTTTAGTCAAGCAATCAACCCCATCTGCTCTGAAACCCTTCCAATTATTCCAGGATTTTCGTGGTCAAGTGCTCAGAGTGAGTGTTTCCCTTCCTGTCTAGGCCCCGTGTGCTGTTAAGCCCGGCCATTAGTGGAATAAGTCCTTTCTAAGGCACCCATATTTATTCCAAGGTTCTTAAACTGCCTAAGGAGGCCCCTTGAAGAGAGGTTGCTAGTCTGTAAAGATCCCCAGTAGTATAATACTGTGGCCCCTCTTTATATTTTATATTTAAAATATTTATAACCAAACCAAATAAACCTTGCACTTGCTCTTACCATACCATTATTGGAGCTTTAAAGTGTTTATTCTTTGGAATATTATTGCTCCAAGTTCTTTTATCACTCTCTGTAGCTAAAGGACTGCAAGGTTCCTGGTATCAGAGAGCTGACAACAGGTTGTCTTTCTGTAAAGATCCCCAGTATTATAATACTGTGGCCTCTATTTTTATAAAGTATTGAAAACATTTTTAACCAAACAAAGTAAACATTGCACTACCTCTTAACATATTTATTATTTGAGATTTTTAATTTTTTATCTTTTGAATATTCTTATTAAAGTATTTTTATGACTCTCTGTAGCTAAAAAATTGCAAGTTTCCTGGTATCAGATGTTGAATCTATGGTTATTGTCTCCTTCCACTCACCCTTGTCCTGTCAAACTTGTGTCCTTCCGTTGTTTCCACATTTCCATTTGTTCTCTTTTAATTTCTTTGTGACTGCCCGCGTCCAAGGCTGAGTGTCAATAATCAAGATCTGGAGTGGCCAGCTCTATACTCAACTCTTGGCCTCTTGATCTTCAGTCCATCAAGGCACCATCCTCAAACATCAACCATCACAACAACCAACCCATCAAGACCACCTGCAGCCAGCTTGAACTAAGGAAGAAATAATCACAACTCTTTGGTTTTTACTTTGGCTAACCACTCTCATCAGTTTGTCCAAGGCGCTCCTCTGGTCTCTCTCGGTCAACCTTGTCGCGCTGGTGGTTTCCAACTTGTCTCCATTAGACTTCCGTTGGTATTGTTTTCTTTTTGATTCCTTGTTCTAAGCTGTTGTGTCTCATTATGTTTCTTGATCTCTTCCTCATTGCAATGCAGTCTGGTCTTGGTTTCCCAACCAATCCTTTCTTTCTCATGGTTAAAAGCCAAAAAGAAGCAATGGCCGCAACAGGACCTTCATCAAAGCCAGGACCAGGGGGAGACCCCACGAACTTCAAATCTCAAGCTCTGAAGGTACTCATCAAATCAACACCACTTCTAAAGAAGAAAACTACAGCATGTGGCAGAAGAAAATGGAGAAGATATTTAAACTCAGGGGTATTTTCCACAAAATGAGCTCATCGGACAAATTGCTGGTACTAGACAAGGAGACAAACCAAGAAATGGTAGCATACCTAATTGCCAAGCTCAATACCAATACCTATAAAAACATCATTGACAACCGCAATGAAGACAACACCAAACTCATCTGGCTAGCAACGCAATCACATTTTGCCTCCTCTCAATCAGCAAACAGGGCTTGCGTCTTCAACATTTTTCTTCACCTCACCATGACGCCAAAAATCAAAGTGTTTGTGACAACCATCAAAACCTTCCTGAAGAAGCTCACAGAAGTTGGTATCAAGCTTCCTTCCAATATCATTTCCTATTTATTTCTGTTCAAATTCCCCTCCTTGATGCAGAAAATGAAGACTCAAATCATGCAATTGACTATGGAAATGAAAATAGAAACCGTCCTAGATCACCTTACCCAGCTCAAAAACAAAGTCAGCGCACAAGAAACACCAAACAAACCAGTCAATGTAGCGTTGTACAACGGACCCAGATGTGAAAAAGGCAAACACAACCCCGCCGCGACCTCTCACCTGGCCAAGAGCTGTTGGATTGAATTTCTGGAACTTAGAACTCCTAACACTTACTATAGAGGAAGCAAAGGCAAAAAGAAAGGCATTGATGAAGCCCACTATCACAACTTCTCTTTCTTCTGCGGACTAAATTCTTCCTGTCAAGAGAAGTCAACTCAAAGGCGCTTCATACCAGATTCTGGATGCTCCATCCATATGATAACCAAGAAGAACCACTTTCAATCCTTCTCTAACCCCAATGGAGAAGGAAGGATTCAAACAGGAAAGAAAAAAGCCAAGTTTAAGATCAGGGGTATTGGTAACGCCATAATTCCCTTTGAGCACTGCAACATTGATCTTAGCAATGCCGCGTGGGTCCCCAATTCAACTATCAAACTTATATCCCTTGGAGCTCTGGTGGAAAAGGGAAAAATCTTGACTGTGAATTAAACCGGCTTGCCCTGTACTTTTGCCGTACATGTAGGTGACAAGGAAATCATCTCCGGCAAAATACTCAATAAACTTGTTGTCATAAACATGACTGAGGAATACAACACCCGTTTCTACTCCAGTAATAAGCTTTCCAAAATACACAGAATCCTTGGGCACACCAGTCTTTGTCGAATGGAAAAATACCTAAATAGGTCAATTCCTTCCCATGAGAAAAAGGATTTTGATTGTCTCAATTGCAACAAGGAAAAAATCACCAAAATGCCCTTTTCCCAAGTCCAGAAACCTGCCTCAAAAACCTTAGACAGAATCCATGTGGACTTAATGGGTCCCATCAATTCAACAGCCAAAGGCGGGTACAGATTCATACTCAACCTCATCAATTCTTACTCCGGATACATTGCGTGTTTTCCACTCAAGACCAAAGACAAAGCTGCTAGCACTATCATCTTTGTATTGGAAAAAAAACATAGGAAGTACCAAAGATATCCCTCAGAAGTCTGTTAAGACGGTGGAGGTGAGTTCCTCAACCACAAATTGACTGCGTATCTGAAAGAACAACATATAAATCAAATTTTTTTGGAACCTTACCACTCCCAACATAATGGGCAAGTAGAAAGAGCCAATCAAACTGTGATTGAATCAACTTGGGAAATACTCACAGAAGGTCAAATACCAAAATTGTACTGGAACAAGATTTTTCATGGCTGCTGTGTATTACTCAATCAAATCACTCAGGAAAAATGGAGCAAAGCCCCTTGGGAGTTAATGCACGGCAAAGAACTTCCAATAAACTATCTGAAGACCATTGGCAGCAACCTGGTCTATTGACTCAACAATGTCCAAATCAAATCCAAACTGCACAAAAAAGGGGAGTCCGGTTTACTCATAGGCTTCAACCCCGCACTCCTCTCATACAAGGTGCTCACTCCTTCCAGCAAGGTCCTCAACACCAAACACATGATCTTCACCAAAGGCGCAGCCACAGATGCAAATGTCCAGAGAAAACTGACTGATCCTGACCCTCTGTCCGAAAACAGTATCCACACAATTTCTATTGCACCTACCATTCCGACTGATAACCAATCGCAGAATTCCACTATGGAAAACCCTATAGTCAAGTCAATAAAGGAAGAAGATGTTACAAATTGTTCCAGTGACTTGGAAAAAGATGCAAAAGTTACCGCAAGTCTCAGGCCAAAATTAAGGAACAGAGATACCCTCAATAAACCCAATCAATACAGCTACCACGCGGAGAACCTTCCCAAGACAATAGAAGAAGCCCTGACAATCCCTGTGTGGAAGGAATCCGCCATGAAAGAATTTAAGAGTATTGAAGACCAACAGGTCTGGGAGGAAGTTGATGAGGAGCTAGTAACAAACCATCTGAAGACTGTAGTGGTGTTCAAAATAAATCACAACACTCAGGCCAAACCACTGACCTACAAGACTTGTCTATGCGTTCAAGGATTCAACCAGAAATATGGCCTGGAATACTTTGAAACATACGCCCCCACCGGAAGAGTTGCCTCCCTGCAAGCTCTTCTCACCTTTGCTGTTGACAAGAGACTTGATCTCCTTCAACTCAAGGTCAAGGGAGCTTTCCTAAATGCCAACCTTGACAAAGACGTTTTCATTGTGAATCCTCCCAGGTCAGGCAGAAGCGGGAAATATCTGAAGCTAAGAAAATCTCTATACGGCCTGAAGCAGGCGCCACAAAACTGGTACAGAACTCTAACCACCTGGATCAAAGATCAAGGGTACACTAAGTCCGCTTGCAACCCGTGTCTCTTCCTCAATAAAGAAAATTCCTCTGCTCTATTTTTTCACGTAGACAACTTAATAGTTGCTGGAAACGTGGAAGATTTCAAAAGGAAGTTCCTCAATTGCTTCAAAAACTCCTCAGCACATCCACCCAATACACTCTTAGGAATGAAGGTGACCCAAGACAAGGACCTCATACATCTTAGTCTTCCTCTCCACATTGAAAAGGGCCTAAACGCCATGAACTTAACCAACTGCAAACAATTCTCCACTCCCAGGACCGTGGGACTCCATCTCTCTCCAGCATTGTCAGAAGATCACCAGAAGTTTCTGGACCTTGGCATGAATTATCAATCCCCCATTGGCCAACTTAATTTCATTGCAGGAATGGCCAGACCGGACATCAGCTAAGCCATATCCAGCCTAGCCAGGTTCTCCAAGAAGCCAGGATACTCACATTGGATGGAGGTCATTCACGTGGGGCAATACCTGTCAGCCACCAAGGATATCTCTCTGACTCTTGGTCCCCGCTCAATTTCCAACAGACTCATCTGCTATAGCAACGCTACCTGGGGGGAAAATCCCAACAATAGGGTCTCCCAGAGCAGTTTTATCTTCTATTTCAAAGGCAGCCCCTTATACTGGACAAGCCATCAACAGCAAATCATCACCCATTCATCCACTGAATCAGAATGCGTTGCGCTTTCCAGTTGCCATTTAGAGGGCAGATGGCTTCACCAGCTGCTGTCTGATCTTTATTGAGAACCTTTCAGCTGTACACTTCACCTCATCAACAACAAAGGTCTTGAAGATAAGATAAAGAATTTTGGGACCAATTCCAAGGCAAAACATATTGACGTCAAAATGAAGAGTTTGCCGGATGACTATAAAAACAAAATAACCAACATAATGCTCATACCCTCTCAGTTCATGGCTGCCAACGCCTTAACCAAGGCAGCCAACAAAATTTCAAATCAAAGACTGTTAAATTCCTTCTACTCCCCTTTTCACTAACCTCTGAGTCAAGAGGGGGTGTTGAATCTATGGTTATTGTCTCCTTCCACTCACCCTTGTCCTGTCAAACTTGTGTCCTGCTGTTGTTTCCACATTTCCATTTGTTCTCTTTTCATTTCTTTGTGACTGCCCACTTCCAAGGCTGAGTGTCAATACTCCAGATCTGGAGTGGCCAGCTCTATACTCAACTCTTGGCCTCTTGATCTTCAGTCCATCAAGGCACAATCCTCAAACATCAACCATCACGACAACCAACCCATCAAGACCACCTGCAGCCAGCTCAAACTAAGTAAGAAATAATCACGACTCTTTGGTTGTGACTTTGGCTAACCACTCTCATCAGTTCGTCCAAGGCGCTCCTCTGGTCTCTCTTGGTCAAACTTGTTGCGCTGGTGGTTTCCAACTCGTCTCCATTAGACTTCCATTGGTATTTTTTTCTTTTTGATTCCTTGTTCTAAGCTGTTGTGTCTCATTCCGTTTCTTGATCTCTTCCTCATTGCAATGCAGTCTGGTCTTGGTTTCCCAACCAGTCCTTTCTTTCTCATCAGAGAGCTTACATCACCTGTTTACTATAAATTTGACCCAGCTATCAAAAAATCAACGCTAATCAACCATATCATTATTGAATTTTATCAGCTTGCTGATATTTACAGAGCAAACTTTTGAAGTACCAAAATAAATAAATAGAAAAATAAAAACAACAATAAAATAATAAAATGAATAAAAAGTGGGAAATCCATAATTACTATAGTGGATTTAGATCCCACACCCAAAATTAGGTAGGGTCACTCACTGACCCCACCATTGAATTCTCACTCCTTCATATTTTAAATAAATTAATAAGAGAATGTCCCAAAAATTTTAACTCCATATAGTGTCTTTTTGGCCATTTTAAGACTTCACCTCTATTTTCATGTACAGGTTTTGCAAATCTCAGTCCAAATTGAAGTATGGTGTAAATTTTAGCAGTTACAGGCGGATTTTTTTTTTGTCAGAATTCCTGCATGCACCCCCAAATCCATAAAATAAATGCTGCGCGCGTTAATTCCGCTATAAAACTTTTCTTCCCAGGCAACTAAAATATGAAATAAAACATTCCTGCCTGCAGATTTCAAGCCCACGCACATCAATTACAAAATAAAAAATACTTGACAACAAGGTACCACATGCAATAGTTACAACCCATATGCATGCAGCATGCACATGTAATGACATGATAAAAAGAAAGAGAGGAATGTTTGAAACTTCACAATTTCAAATAAAAAATATTAAATGTGAAATTTAATTTTGTCAAATTGAAGAAACAAATAAAAGAAATTGCCACAAAACCAACATCTCCAAATCTTTGTGGACCACAAAGACTACCAACCAGTCCACTTAAAATTCATTAAAAATTATTTAAATGATAATAAGATGAAAGAAAATCTGCAAATACCCTCCTGTTATCATTTTCATTCAATAATTACAATAAAAAATTAAGGATTATGTCAAAAACTTCAAAATAACAAATTAACACAAAGACATGTCTTGAAATGAAAAATACGCACAAATCCTTCAGAAAATGGACCAGCTGAGTGACAGAACAAAGAATTTGTTCTGAACCAGCCCTTGTCAGCTTCCTACCTTTGCCTATTAGCTATACCCTCTCTAAGTGCCCTGAAGAGACTCCTTCACCCATAAAAGGTATCTATACAGCACCTTTTTAGTTGTTTACCAGAATTATTCATCATTTATCAATCCGGATCCTTTTCTAGGGTGATAAGGTGATTATAAGAAATAAGGGATTTCTATATGTCCTCAGTCTGATAGTATTATTGTAAATTCATCACCATTATTGTTTCCATTGAAGTAAAATGATCAAGCACCCAACTTCTGATCTGAGACCCTTCAACTGCAAAAAATTGGAGGTAGCTTGTGAGTATTAACCCAAAGAATTAAGTTATTTCCTTTGTTACTAGATGTTTTTTCTTTTTAGTCTGGTTCAACTCACCATTCCCTTCAGTTTCACCCCTTTTTTTAAAACAGAAGGAACCCATTGTCCCATGATGCAGATTCAAAGTTCATCCCCCTGAAGAGAGGTTTTCCATCATCCCCAGTTTTTTAAAGACTGTGGATTCTCTTCAAAATTAATATATATTATATTAAAACCCTTTTAAACAAACCATATAAATCTTGCACTTGCTCCCTCTAACTTTATTTTTTTGGAGCTCCCATTGGGTTTTCTTTGCAATATAATTATTCCATTACTGCATCAATTTCTGTAGCTAAAGGAAAGCAGGTTTCCTGGAATCAGGAAGCTGAAAACTGGTGTTCTTTCCAAGAAATATCCCAAAACAATTATATATTTACTTATAAACTTCTTGTACCAGATATTCCATGTAAAAAAAAGTAAAAATACTTATTAAAAGTTTTTTATAAATTTTTTCTAGTGGATCTTAAAACAATGGAGAATTAATTGAATATTATTTTAATCTTTTTAAACAGAGAAAAAAAGAAAAAATCTTTAAATTTTTGCCTAAAAAATGGGATTCATTAACCCCTGAACAAAAAAAAGGAAGGTCTCTTTATTAAAAACAAGAAGTGGAGAAATAAAATGAATTTGAGTTAGTAAGACTTATGAAATTGAATTCCTTACTCAGGAAACAAAAAGCATGTCAAAAATAAAGAAATATCCTCTTTTGCCAACGGAAAAACCATGAAAGTGGGTAAAAAAGAATTTCAATAGATATTTAATGAAAATTTTTTAAAAATGGAATAAAAATAAATTATACTTATTAAATTTTTATTTTTTCTCTTTTCAGTGGATTTCACTCCAAAAACCCATTTTTTTGACTTAATTGAAAAATATTTTATTGAAAATGTCTCTGACCCAGCATCTTCAGACTGAAGCCAAGATCTTATTGGAACTCACCATCACCCTCTTGTAGTACCTACCAAGGATATCTTTAACCCCTACTTTGCACTAGTACCCTTAAGCTTAAACCTAAGTAAGTTTAAAAATTCATAAAAATATAAAAATCATGAAAATCATGAAAAAACATTTCATTATTAATTTTTTTCAAATTTCTTTGAAAAAAACTTACACATATTTTTCTGTAATTTTAAAAAATAGGTGAAACACCCAAGACAGTGGCAGATTCCTGTCCCATTTATCTCTTCCCAGAGGAACCTGTGCACACAAGGATGCCAGTTTCAAACACAATGAGGGGAATCAAACCTGCAACCCAAGTTTTTCACAAGTTGATGAGGTCAGAGACCACAGCCGCCAACCTCACCAACACACTGTGGGAGAACTTTCCATTGCTTCTCACCTCATCCCTGGCGGTTTCTGCTTCCATTTTGCCTCCCCAGCTGAACCCAGCCAAGGAGGAAAGGATCAAACACCTGGCCAAGGAAAGCATAAGCCTGTGGGAGAAATTCAAGGAAGTACAATCCCTAGAGGAAATACCAGCCATGAAGGAATTGATCTTTCAGCCAAAAATGTCCTACATAATTGTACAGAAATTGATCTCAAGACAAGAATTAGGAACTTAAATTCAGATAATCTGGAATCGCTGGGATCATTTAGCTTCCTTAAAGTGCAAAATATCTCAAAATAACACTTCATCAAAAAATCAAGAGAAAAGGGGAAAGTATCTCAAAGATTGGGATAAAATAATTCACTTAGCACAAAGATGGAAGAAAGTATATCATAATTGAATGTACCTAATCCTACTTTTGTTTCTTTCACCACTGATTTTGCCCATAATTTCAAAATTTTTAGTAGCAATATTTATGCCATTCACAAAAAATTGGATAAATTAACCTTCAATGTTTCCAAAATGTATCATTCTCACTCTGGTAAAGCTAAGACAAATGACATTGAGGTAATTTCCAACCAATTAAAAGATACTGTGAGCCAAAGTAAAGTATCCCAAGTTAAGTATATGGAGACTACCTTATCCTCTATCCAGGAAGAACTTCTACTTTTAAATAATTTCATCAAAGAAGAAATCAAAATCCTGACTCAATCTTCTACTTCCCATGTGACCAACAAAATAGACTTACTCAGTCATAGGCTTTATTTGCAACTTGGCATGATCAAAAATTATATTAGAGATATAAAGATCCATTTGATTAAAACTATATTACATAATTCAGAAGAGCCAAAGCCCACTGGACTGACTATCACTGCTAGTTTAACCCTTAGATTGGGATTAACCAGGAATCAATCCTCCAGACCTAGCCCCACTCCAGAAGTGGAAAAATCTCTAAAGCTACTCCCCCCATATAACTGAATGGCCCAAGTTTTCAGGAGAAGTAGAATTTAGCCATATAATCTTCATCAAATTAATAGAATATAATCTATCTTCCTATGAACTACCTGACTCTATTGCTGTGGTAATACTACACAGATTATTCAAAGGAGTAGCTCTTGATTGGTTCATCAACAAGAGGGAAGAAATAAGATCTGTGACTTGGATTTTGTATTTTTTTTTTGATTTTGGTCAAAAGATTCAAATATTATTTTTTGAGGTTTTCATTTTTCTTCAATTTAATTTTTAACTTATCTCTGGCTTTTGAGATTGCTAATTACCCTGATCAAGCTTTCAAAGTAGAAAAAAACAAAATAAATAAATAAAAATAATTGAAAAACCAAAATTAATTAGGAAACTCACAAATATTATTAAAAGAATAGATTCCCCACCCAAACTTAGGTAGGGTCACTCACTCACCCCACACTTGAATTCTCACTCCTTCATATCTTAATTAATTAATCAAAGATGACCAAAAAGTCACAGAACCACTATGCCACTTTTTTGACAATCAAATATTTCAAACATATCGTGATTTATGTGTTTCAAACCTAAATTTCAGTCAAAACTGAGTGTGTTTTGTATATTTTATGATTTACACAGGGAAATGTGTTTTCTCCAAATTCCAGCGCGCAGCCCCGCGTCCCTACACCCAGTCCCTGCTGTGGGGGTCTTTTATAGACGTGAGATGGAATTGGCTGCGCGCTGCGTGCTCAGCAGTGGCCGCGGGCTCAGAAATGGGTGCGGATTGGCCGCAGTAAGCCATGCTGCGGGCTCATCAGCAGTCAGATTGGGTTCAGCATCTGGAGATGCAGGGCGGATTGTATTGGATTGGATAGATTGCACGGATTTGATTGCGCAGATGTACCTTTGATATCTGGAATGGAGGGTTGGGCGGATGCAGACATGCGCAGGGGGCTCTGAGTTGGGCGCAGCGCAAGGGACGCGTCATGAGAAGGAAAAACCGGGTGGAAACAATGGCAGGCAGGCAATATGGATGGGATATGGGGTAAGGGACATGGGATATGGATCATGGGATGGGATGGGAGGATAGAATTGGGGGTAGGTTTCTGTACTTAGGGGTTGTATTTCATTATTCTTGCTTACTTGCGGTTGTACTTAGGTTAGGGTTGAGGGGGAGGTTACTTAAACCGCACCCTCAACCTGGAAAATTGGATCAGAGGAGGGGGGAAGAGATCTTTACACTCATCTCTCTATCTCTCAGCTGTAGGGTGAACAGTCACACACAGGGTTTACAGACGCGAGGGATCAATAACTTCTGAACTTGGGAACTATTAAACAAGAATTCCTCTTCTGAATTCCACACTGCACATCTGTGTTTCCCTGTAAGAATCAGTTAGCAGATTCCCGTGTGCAGAATCCCTTCACACAGGAGATCCTTCCCCGCATGCAGCGGATTTGACTGATCTACACATCAGAATTGATCAACAACTAGACAACAAAAGGTACTGCCCTTGATAGATAAAAACTAGAAGGATCAACCATGAATGTTTAATTACATGACACATTCATGTTAGATATTATAAAAATGTAAATTATCAAATAAAATTAGTATAAACTTATTTTGAGGTATCTTAATTTCAGAAATAAATATTGAGGATCATCATGAAAAAGACTGAGACAGATCTTTAAGAATCAGAAAACATATCAATAAATGATCATATAAATTATTCAAAATGATCAATGTGATCATTAGGTGATAGGAAATCACTAAAAATCCACTACATATCAATTAAGTCAAATAATAAAAGTAAAAATCAAAGATAAGTGCATAATCATAAAAATGATGAATTAACACATTAACAGATCCTTCAGCAAAAAAAATGCAGAAATCCAATAGATATGAGATCAGCTGACTGAATGAACCAATAGGACATGCTAATCCTATCCTGGATGGCTTTATATCCTTAGCCCTTGAGTCTTAACCTCTCTAAATTGCATGAGAAGTATCTTTTCCACCCAAAAAGGTATTTATACAGGTCTCTTTTGGTTCTTTCAACCCAAGAACTCATTATTTATTGTGCAGAACCTCTGCAATCTGTGATCAAGTGCTTAAAATATTTAAGCAAGTGATTTTTGGCCCTGTCAGATTTATATTAAACTTAAGTCTGAAACCATTATTGATTCATTGAAGTTTAGTCAGCAATCAACCCCACCTTTGCCCTCAAAGCCTTCATCTGAATCCCTGAAGGTAGCCTGAGATTAATTAATCAAAGAAGTAAGCTATTTAATTCCTGCCTTGGCTTGTGTGCTAGTCTTCCTGGCAAATTGAACCATTTATCTGGATAAATACCTCTTGAGTAATTCACTAAGGTTCCCACTGATTCCTTGTTTTTATACAGTCAAAAGTGATCCCCTGAAGAGAGGTTGTTTAACTGTAAAGATCCCCAGTAGTATAGGACTGTGGCACCTCTTTGTAAAATATTGAAAAGCATTAAAAAAAAACAATTGAAAATTTCAACAGCTCTTGGCATATTTATTATCGCAGCTTTTTACATGTTTCTTTTTGGGAATTTCATTATTCCACTAATTTATCACTCCCTGTAGCTAAAGGAATGAAATTTTCTTGGTATTATGGAGCAGAAAAGATTTTTTTACATTTCTGGTATTGAAATGAATACTTAATATGCATGACTTTCCAAAATCTGTTTTAAACCTTCTGTCATGCTTTTTTGTGAGAATTCTGGCTCTGAAAGCTTTTTGTGCAGCTATCAGCCTGTGAACTGGAATTGTCCTTGCTTTGAAGAGGCTGTGCCTGGGAATTTGATATGCAGGGGGCTTTTTCTGTTTCTCAGTGTTTTAGTGTAGCACACAGCAGCAAGCAGGAAATTTTGCAAAGAATACTTTGGTCCGTAACTCCTAAAGTATACACAAAACAATAGTTTTGACTCAATTTTAGTCAGGAAACATATGCAGGATTTTCCATGAAAAATATCAAAACTTCCAAAAATTTTTGGGTGGTTTTTTTGTTTTTTTTTGTAAATTAATTTGATGGGTCAAGGAGTAGGATTTTGGGGGTAGGTCCAGCAATCAAACCTACCTTGTTTTGGGTGGTAATTCATTTCTGGAATAACAAGTGTGGTTTTCTTATAACTTGTTAGTAATTTCATTAGGGTGTATCAGAGTTAGCACACCCCATTTTTCAAATTGTGGTTTTCAGAAAAATACCTCAATCTCTAACATGCCATTAAAAATCAAGAAAAATTACTTACTTCACATCAGAAGTGTCAGAGTTACCCCAAAATAGATGTGTTTTTTCACAAAAAGTATTTAAATGTTTTCTCAACCTCAACCCCACATCAGTCCACATATCTTTTGACGTTTCCATCTTGGTCATACACCCCTGGTTTCCCACCTACTTCTACCTCCGACCTCATTGTAAAAAAAATTGATTCATTATTCTAATCACTCTCATCACTTCCTCACTCTAATCACTTTATCTCTCTTATCAATTAATCACTTTCATCACTTCCTCACTCTAATCACTTCATCTCTCTCATCAATTAATCACTCTCATCACTTTATTTCTCTCATCAATTCCTCAATCTCATCACTTTAGCCCTCTAATCACTTCCAAAACTCTCAATTATTTATTTCCCTCATCACTACATCCGTTCATCCCTCTTACTCTTTTCAAATGGCCCCTCAACCAAACTCCGCCCCCAAGTCCACACAAAAATTCCAATGCACCAAAGCAAGCATCCCCCAATAAATCTAAAACAGGAAATCCTCCCCCATCAGCTTCCAAATTCTGAATTCAGCTCAATAGATGTGATCACAAGATCCTGGTAAAATGGCTTTTAATTACCTCCAACTATGATGCTTGCTTGGATCCATCAATGAATCACAAGTTTGCTGACCTCCATCCTTTAATTTTAATGGGTATCTCCTAATGGAAAATGAACTAAAGAATAAAACAAAATTTAGGCTGGATCTTTCATTCAAACAGATGAGGGAAAAATTCAAGAACTATTGAGCCAAGTACAAAAATGTGCACTCAATGTGAATCTCCACTGGCTTTGGTTTCCATCTTGTTCCCTCCCATCCACATAATTATGTTGGGGTGAGGATCAAGAGGGATTCAATTCATTGTATGAAATTTTTAGGGTTGCAAGCCCTATTAAAGCCAGGTCTCTGTATGTTTGTAAAATCATCTCATCCTAATTTTTCCCTCCCATTTGCATAATTTGATTGGGGTGGGGATCAAGAGGGATTGAATTCATTTTATAAAATTTTGAGGGTTGCAAGGCCTATTCTTGCAACATCTCTGTATTTTTGTCAAATCATCTCCTCTCATCTTGTTCCCTCCCATTCACATAATTTGGTTGGGGTGAGGATCAAGAGTGATTCAATTCATTGTACACCATGATGAGGGTTGTGGGAGAAGGATTGGTGTTGAAATAACCATCAAAACCAAAAACATACCCTGGCTCTGTCATACAAAAAGGCCAGGAGAACTAAACCACATTTTATGCAATTCTGAAAAATCCTAAGAACAGAAGGGAAAAAGTGAGAATGCCACAAGTATTGCAACACCCGCTTTACAGCCTCTAACAGGATGATGAAACTAGGCCTTACCCTTTAATGCACTGTTGACCTCTGGCCTCAACCAATTTCTCCCTTCCAGGATGGGAAATAATCCCAAGTGGGAGGAGAAGTAGCAATCCCATCTGGGAAAAAGAACAGAACCTCATGGCCTGGTGCGCAATAAAAAAGACTGATTCCCATGGGAGCAGGGAGCATTGAAAATCAGAGCTGAGGATAAAAAAGGGGACTGACCAAGAAGGGCAAGTGAAAACCCATCATTTCACAGAAAAACAAACACCAAATGATAGTGACTAGAAACAATCCCTGTTCATAACAGAAACCCCTTACATTTCCTATGCAAACGAAGTAGTTCCTCTTCTGTTTACCCATAGATCACAAATGTTAAGAAATTCATAAAGACAATTTAAAACCATATTTTTAACCCTTTGAGATATAAACAACGTCTTGCATTCCCAGTGTATTGAAACTTGGGAAAGGTAACATCATTGGAAGCTCAAGAGACCAAAAAATCTAATTAAATTTTCCATTTCTAGGAGAAATTCTTAAGGATGTAGAGGTTGGATTGGTTGATAATCTGGAATTTGGATAGTATTTTCTTGATTAGGTAGAGCTATGTATGAAAATCATAACTGAGTTGGATGGATGAGTTTCAGGTCATTTTGTGGTTTGATAATCAATAGGGGGAGAGTGAGGGGAGACTGACCAAGCCAGATTGATGGCTGAGGGTGAAGTCTTGTTGGGGTTCTAATCAAGTTTTGAAGGAAAAATTGATTAAGTTGAGGTTCAATTGAGATCAAGCGTCAAACAAGGATGAGATTGCTAGTTGATCATAATTTTCAACTTGCTACTTGTACAGAGTAACCTGTCAAAGTAGAAAAATGGAATAAAAATAAATAAATTATAGAATACCAGAAGGAGTGGAAAATCCCAAGCTATTCTTAAAGATTTAAATTCCTCAAACAAAATAGATTTGGGTCACTCACTGACCCCATTATGTAATTCTACCTCCTCATATTTTTAAAAAATCAATAAGAAAATGGCCCAAAAAAAAAACTCCCCTACAAGTGGTTTTTTGGCCATTTAGATATTTCATGTGTGTTTTCACGTGAAGGTTTCACAAAAAAATTTTTTGTCAGAATTTGACTTTTTTTTGCATTTTAGTAGTTATGACTGGGTTTGTGTTCTGTCACAATTCCCACGTGCAGCCCCGCATCCACAGAATGCTATCTATGTGCGTCAAAACCCCAAAACAGCTGACACGTGACAGGAAACCCGCATGCAGTATACTCCTGTCCACTGCCTGCATGTAAAGTTCAAAACCCTGCCCACATTTTTCAAGCCAGCGTGCTTCAAACAGCCAGTGGCAACTCCTGACAACAAAGTAAAGCACAGAATATGTCAGCTTGCTCCTATGTACAGAGCAACCTGTCAAAGTAACAGAAATATAAATTAAAAAAGAAGAAATTTAAATTTAAATTAAGAAGTAGTAGGAAATTAACAAATATTATTGCAGAAATTGATTCTCAAACCAAAATTAGGTAGGGTCACTTGCTGACCCAACCCTTGAAATCCAACTCCTTATATTTTCAATAATTAAAGAAAAAAAAGACCAAAATACCACGGTATCACTATGGGACTTTTTTAGCCAATTTAGTAACTCACACACATTGTCACGTATAGGTTTCACACCTAAAATTAAATCAGAATTGAGTTTTTGTGTATATTTTAGGAGTTAAACACAAAAATGTGTTCTGTCACAATTCCCGCGCGCAGTCCCACATCCTTACATAACACTTACATACCTGTAGAATCAAACTCCTGCGTAATGAATTCCCGCGCGCAGCCAATTCCGCCGCGCACGCAGCTGATCCTACCCCGTGCGCATCTGAATAGACTTATCCCCGCGTCAGTATCAGTTATGACTAATCTGGCTACCAGGTACCGCTCATAAGAGCTAAAACCTAGTCAGGATTATCTGGTATATGTAATAAATTTACATATGCATTACTAATAGTCTAAAAAATTTAAAACTTAAATAAAATTTATAAAAAACTAATTTTAAAGTATGATCAATAATAAATCAAATATTGAGGATTACCATGTAAGCCCCTGATCCTGATCTTTGAAGACCACAAAACACTACAAGGAGTGGCTGTAAAAATTATTAACAATTACCTAAATGATTGGCGGATCATGGAAAGTCAATAAAAATCCACATATGTCTACTTTGAACCAATATAATCAATACAAATAAAGGATAAGTGCAGAAGGATCAAATTATGCCATTAACAGATTAACAGATCCTGTGGCTAAAAGAGTACATAAAACCAGCAGATCTGAGGACAACTGATTGACAGCACCAAGTGGAAGTTCTAAAACTTCCCTGGCTGGATTGCTAGCCTCAGCCAATGAGCAGAACCCTCTCTAAGTTCCCTGAGAAGCTCATGGTCACCCCAAAAGGTATTTATACAGACCTCTGTGGATCTATTATTCATCATCAGTTTACCAGGAATTACTATAATCATTCAGACACTGTGTAATTGTTAGTCAAGTTCTTATAAAGAGATAAGCAATTGATTTATGACCTAGTCTGTATTAGTATTATTTATTTCTATTTATTATTTGAGCTTTTTAAGTGTTTATCATTGGAATACTATTATTTTTATTATTCCAGTATTTTCTATAACTCTATGTAGCTAAAGAAATGCAAGGTTCCTGGTATCAGAGAGCTGAAAGAATAGCTACAAATAATATTCATGTAACATGCATATTTAATAACATTAATAAAAGATGTGGGATAGTTTGAAACCTCTAAAAATCAAACAAAACCATATAAAATTGAATTATAAAAAAGAAAAACCAGACAAAGAAATAAGAAAGGTTTTCACAAAAAAAACATTATCAAATCTTTAGGAAACATGAAACATACCAAGAAGTTCCCATAAAATTTTTTGAAAATATTTTAAATAATCAGAGGGATACAGGTAATCTACCAATACCCTCTTCCATTCATTTTAATCAAATTGTTACTATACAAAATTAGGAAATAAGTCAAAACTGTAAAATAAAAAATTAACATAAAGATAGGCTTTGAAATAAACATTCCCCATAAAAAACTGCAGAGAAAAAGACCTCTGAGGGCTGGAACTAAGAGTTTGTGCCAAACTAGCCCTGGAATTCCTGCTAGTCATAGCCCCTCAAGCACTAACCTCTCTACGCGCCCTGGGAAGGCACCTTCACCCCAAAAAGTTATATATACAGTAACATTTTGGTTATTTTAACCCCTGTAATTTTTAATATCAATCCAGACCCCATTGCCTTCAATGATCAAGTGTTTATAAGAGATAAAAAAGTGATTTATGGCCTCATTCTAAAAGTATAATTATTGATTCTAAACAATTTCAGATTCCATTGAAGAAAATCAGCAAAACACCCCAAACTTTGATTTTATACCCTTTCAAAAATGAATTCCTGCAGTAACCTTGTGAGAAAATTAATTTAAATTAAGTTTTTTTATCCCTGCCTAGGACTGTGTGCTGTTAATCCCAGCCATACCTTCATTCCCTTGGGTGTTAAAAATTTGAAGCAATTCTGGAGGAACCCATCTTCCCAGGGTTTTGTACTGTCCAAAGTGACCCCCTGAAGATAGTTTGTTTAACTGTAAAAATCCCCAGATTTGTATAAGCTGTTTCCCCTTTTAAAAAATGTTGAAAAGATTTCAACCAAAACAAATAAATAACCTTGCACTTATTAAATTTAATTATTTGTGCATTTTACATGTTTCATTGGAAAAATTATTGTTCTAAAACCAACATCACTTTCTGTAGGTAAATGAAAGCAAGTTTCCTAGCATCAGGAAGCTGACACTCATAAACTGGATTTTTCTGTTTCTTATTATTTTTTTGATTATGAAGTGCATTTAATGATCAGTCAAAATTGGTTTTTTTAAAATTGACTGATGATTATTGGTAAATAGTTGAGGTGGTGATTCTTCTTCTTTGCTGTTTGGTTTTAGTAGCAAGCTTGATAGCTTGAGTAGTATTCAATGTTTCTGGTTCCAATTTTTGACAAATTTTCTTGATTGATGATGATTTTCAATCTCCAAACTACTTGACTGAGAATTCTCATGAACTCCTCCTAGCTGGTACTCTTGAATTCCCTCCTCATCTGTCAATCAATTGAATTTTACCCATCTTGTCATCCCCATCCTCCTCCTTTCCCTTGCTCAATTCAATTGTAGGCTGCTTCACTGATAACCAAGCATCATTGTACTGTTGGTGAGGATTTTTCAAAGAAGCAGTAATTGAAGTTCTTCATTGGGGGGACTTTATCAGAGATCATTGCAATTATTTATATTTATCAGAATTCCTGATCCTTTCCCAGAAGGCTTGTTGCCATTAAATTGATTGGAGCCTGTTTTCTCACAGAAAATTCCCAAGGTTTCCACCCAGAATTTGATCTCTTGGTTGGAAAAACCCTCCCAGTTTGAAGATTTTTTGGAGCAGCCTACCCCAACATTGGCAGATAAGGTTCTTGATACCAAGGTGATCATTTTCTAACTGTAATTAAATGGTCACAACAATGAGTTGCTTACCTTGGGTAGCAATGTTGGTTCAGAAAATCCAAAACGTAGGAAAACTGGGGCCCAAAAGGGGCAGAAGGTCACTAGCAGACCAAGTCCATACAAGTCAAAATCATTTTCCCCAAACTCATCAAGCAAGTTTGATATTCTGGATGGACTAGTGGAATGTAATTATTTTTTTTATATTAATCTTAGAATAAAGAGACTCATCAAGGCTTAGATCATGATTCAAAGTGAAGGCAAACAGGAATGTGTGAAATCAACAACCAAAAAGAATGATAAGAGTCAGCAAAAGTCTATTATTGGAGAAGAAAGGGGGAATGAGGGCAAGGAAAAGAGGTGAAAATGAGGACCTGGATGAGTCCCTAATCAATGGTTGAGGATTCAAGATGAGCCTTTTCAAGAATTGAAATTTATAGTTCTTATTGATCAAATGGCGTGGACTTGATGCAGAAATAAGGATGAAGTGGCTTTGGAAGTCAAAATAAAACTGGAAAGGGGGGTGGAATTCTGATTTGAATTTGCTGATGTGTAGGTGTGGATTGTTGTTTTTCATGCAATGAATGTTTAATGCATGATGATGCATAAATGTTGGATTTGATTTGGGAAATCTGCAATTTCCATGAAACATATATTCTTGGAATAAAGCAGTTAGGGGGTATCTGTATTTCAGAAAACCACATTTAAATGAGGGTTGGATCCAAAGAAAATGATGGGTTTCTAATGGCAGATTTTCTAACTCTGATATACCCTACTATTTTGATTATTTTAAAATTTTGATGGTCCTTTTCCAGCTGGCTCCACAATAATAGCTGTCCAAAAATCAAGGCCACCTTCCTCAATCTTCACATATGCTGGCCTCTCTCTTTTTCTTGGACTAATTCCCACCAATAAATTAGTATACTACTTCTTACTAGTGTCAGCCTGCTACTTAGTACAGAGCAACCTGACAAAGCAACAACAATAATAATATTAAAAGGAAAAGATAAATGAATAAATAAAATTATTATAAAATGAAGGAGTAGGAAATCCATAAATATTATTGCAGAAATGGATTCCCCACCCAAAATAAGGTAGGGTCACTCACTGACCCCACCCTTGAATTCTTACTCCTTATATTTTTTAATTAATTTAATACAAATGGTAAATGACCACGGCACCAGTATGGCGCCTTTTAGCCATTTTAATATTTCACATGATATGTCATGTATAGGTTTCACACCTAAATTTCAGTCGAAATCCAGGTGTTGTGTGTAGTTTAGGAGTTACACGGGAAATTGTGTTTTGTCACAATTCCCGCACGCAGCCCCGCGTCCCTACAGCGTAGGACTCCCGCGTACGCCAACTCCCGCACGCAGCCCCGCGTCCCTACAGCGCTGAACTCCCGCGCGCATCTGAGCAGCGGATCAGTCCCCGCGAGCATTTGAATGGACTGATCCCCGCGCCTCCTATGACATCCAGGTACCGCTCAGAGAAGCTACAACATAGTAGGATCTACACTACATATGTAAAGCTAACACACGAGCATAGATTATGGTTCAAAAACCTTAAAAATCAATTGAAATCAGTTAATAACTAATTTTTAGTATTTTTTATTAATTAAATAAAGATCCAGACTCACCACGAAGTAAGTTGATCAGAACCTTCAAAGACCACGAAACTACATAAGGAGTGGTCGTAAAAATTATTAAAAATTACATACAGGATCAGCAGAGGATGGAGAATCAATAAACATCCACGTCTGCTCACTTTGGACCATTACTTACTGTACAAATTGAGGATCAGTGCAAGATCAGCAAAATGACTAATCTATTGATTAACAGATCCTGCAGCTAAAAAGGAGCTGTTCCTTGACAGATCTAAGGCCAGCAGGCTAACAGCACCTTGAGGACGTGCCAATCTTGCCCTGATTGCCCCCCTAGCCTCAGCCCATGGCTAGTACCCCTTCTAGAGGTCCTCAAGCACCCAAAAAAGAATATTTAAACAGGCTCTTTTTGCCCTTCTGTTTCAAAGAAGTTAATCAGTTATCAGGAATTATTTATTATCAATCAGACACGGTGTCATTTTTAATCAAGTGCTTATATGAAGATAAGCAAGTGATTTATGACTTAGTCTGTAGTAGTATTATTTACCTTTATTAACCAATCAACCATTGAAGTTTAGTCAGGCAATCAACCCCATCTGCTCTGAAACCCTTCCAATTATTCCAGGATTTTCGTGGTCAAGTGCTCAGAGTGAGTGGTTCCCTTCCTTTCTAGGCCACTTGTGCTGTTAAGCCCGGCCATTAGTGGAATAAGTCCTTTCTAAGGCACCCATATTTATTCCAAGGTTCTTAAACTGCCTAAGGAGGCCCCTTGAAGAGAGGTTGCTAGTCTGTAAAGATCCCCAGTAGTATAATACTGTGGCCCCTCTTTATATATTATATTTAAAATATTTATAACCAAACCAAATAAACCTTGCACTTGCTCTTACCATACCATTATTGGAGCTTTAAAGTGTTTATTCTTTGGAATATTATTGCTCCAAGTTCTTTTATCACTCTCTGTAGCTAAAGGACTGCAAGGTTCCTGGTATCAGAGAGCTGACAACTGGGGGTCTGGCCGGGAAATATCCTTGATAATTAATTTTTTAATTAATTATCTCCTGGACCAGTTATTTATATAAAAAAAATTATATATATAAGTAGAAATACTTATTATTTATCTTGATCTTTTGATTTTTCCAGTGGATTTAAAAACCAACGGAGAATTGATCAATTATTATTTAAATCTTCTTAAACAGAAAAAAGAAGAAAAATTACGTAACTTTGTGCCTGTTGTTATAACTCCTGAACAGAAACAGGAGAGACTTCTTTATTATAAACAACAAATCTTAAAAGAAAAGGAACAAGAGTTAGAAAGAATTATCAATTTTAACTCCTTGTTAAGACAGCACAAAGAGTGGAAAACCTATCAAAGAAAGCTTTCTGCTTTCAAGAGACGGTATCCAAATTATAAAAGTGAGCTTTGATCTCCTTTTTATTTTTTTTATAAAAAAAAAATCACAAAAACTCGAAAATTATAATAAAAATTATTATAAAATAAATAAATATATAACTTATATTGTTTATTATTTTATCCTTTCTAGTGGACTTTGTCTTTGGTGATCTTATTGACCAAGACCTCTTAGAGGATGTCCCAGACTGTGGACCCTTGGATTTGTCCCAAGATTTGATTGGAACCCACTCAGATCCCGTTGGAATACCCTCCAAGGACGGACCTCACCCCAACAAGGACTTAGTGCCTTTAAACCTTCATATAAGTAAGAAATATATTTTTTTCAATAAAAAAAAATTATTATTACTCGAAAAAAAAAAAAAAAAAAATTATTTTTTTTACAAAGTTTCGACAAAAACTTATATAATCTTTAAAAATGCATCAAAACAGACGCAACACCCGCGCCAGTGGACGCGCCCCGTCATATGGATCTTTGCCCGGAGGAACCCGTGTGCGCAAGGATGCCATTCGCGAACTCAATGCGGATCGAGCCAGTGATCGCTCCAATCCGAGCGACCATGACAACGACCGCGGCCGCCGACTCGACCAACTCACCGTTGGAGAGCCGTCCCTTGTTGAACGTGAAATCCCAGGAGGATACCGTTCCACCTACGCCACCCCAGCCGGACTCCTCCAAGGAGGAGAAAATAAAGGTATTAGTGAAAGAACACGTGGGTCATTGGGAACTGTTCAAACAGGCTCAGACCAAGGAAGACCATCAGGGTATGAGAAAAGCCATATCTTTGGCAAAGATGACTCAAATAACCCTCCAAAAATTGATTCCCAAGAGAGAAGTAGAAGGTTACGTGAAGAATTGGAATCCTTGGGACCAATTAGTTTCCTTAAGAGGAAACAACAACAACAGGAAGAAGAGATCTCTAGCCCATCAGAAATTAAAGAGTCCCAAAGAGTGGGACAATATAATATCTTTGGCAAGAAAATGGAAGAAAGTTTACCGCAATTAGACGTAGAAACTTTCAACTTGTTTTCCATAAATGTTTCTCATAACTTTGATATCATTGGCAAATGTTTTGATAAAGTATATGAGCAATTGGATAAAGTAAATACCAATTTTGGTAAAGTCATGCAATCCCAATCCAACTTGATCAAAATCAATGAGTTAGAAGTAAAACAAATAAGAGACAGCATTAGTTTGAGTAAAGGAGAACTAATGAATTACCTAGAAAACAATACTTCAGCTATCCAAGAAGAAATTCTTCTATCTATTGAACAAATCAAAGAAGGTATTAATAAAACAGACCACACTTCACCCACTCATATTATTAATAAAATTGATTCATTAAGTAACAAACTTGATCTGGAATTAGGTATGATTAAGAATGATCTCAGAGATCTAAAGATAAACTTATCTCAACCTATTGCAGACTCTGATGAAATCAGACCTTCCAAGTACCACAGTAAGCCCCAACTACCTTCTAGACCAAGACTAACAAGGCTTGAATCTTTCAGACCTAGTCCCACTCCTGAAGTAGAACAAGCATTAAAATTACTTCCCCCTATCACTGAGTGGCCTAAATTCTCCGGAGAAGGAGAATACAATCATGTCAGTTTTATTAAGTTTATTGACTATACTCTGGCCTCTTATGAACTTCCTGATAACATAGCCGTAGTAAGACTACCTAGACTGTTTGAAGGAGTAGCCCTTGACTGGTTCATCAATAAGAGAGAAGAAGTAGGATCTTTGTCATGTAATTCATGGAAAGATTTGATTAAGGAACAATTTGGTACCAGAATTTGGAAAAGAAAAATGATGAAAACTTTCGAAACTTCCTTGTTTGATCCATCTAAGGACAAACCTCACAAATGGTGCCTTGACCAGAAGAGAAGACTAGACTGCTTCTACCCAAATGCTGATAAAGAAGAAGTCAATGAAAGACTCCTCAACCTATGTCCAGGACAACTTAACCATAGCGCAAGGTGCAGAATGCCCATGAACTCTGACCTTTCCACTCTCATAGGAGTATTAGAAGAAACTATTGACATGAATGGCTTAGACAAAAGGCTTGATAAACCCAGAGAACCAACTACTAAGAATAAGGAAGATTATAATAACAAGAATAAAGAACCTCTACCTATCAACTCAGAAGCCAAGAATACTTTGGTGACCAAAGAAAAGACATGTTGGAATTGCAACCAAACAGGGAATGTAAGACCTGACTGTCCTTTACCCAGGAGAAAGATTAATCCTATTGAAGGAGAAAAGGATGACACTAATCCTGACCCCCAACTAGATGACACTGACGGTTCCATCTCTGAGTGTGACCTAATTATCACTAATCCCATTAATGTCATCAAAGGTAACATAGAATCTTACCTAGATATTAACCCTGTTAATGAAGATAGCAATTTGCCTCAAACATTAAAATCCAACATGTTTCTGAAGCTAAGACCTTAACCCTTAAACCTTCTATTGGAAAAGGGTACACCGGTGGTAAAACTTGTTATGCCACTGGCTTGATACAAGGTTCCCCCATAAAATTACTTCTAGACAGTGGAGCCTTCTGCCCTTGTGTTGGAACTGACTACTTAGATAAACAGGATTCCAACTGGAAGAAAAACTTACTACCTGTACCTCGAGCTAAGTTCAGCAGCTGTAACTCACCTCTCAATGCTATTGGAGTATGGCCAACAGAAATCGTACTCCCCCACTCTGAAGGATCAATCAAGATAAAGATTGAATTTGTAGTACTTCAAAATGGAGTATGTGATTATTTTATTATAGGAAATTATTCTCTTTTCCTGTACGGGAAAGATGTCTTCCAGAGTAAAGGAAATATTTCACTATAGGAGGAGATTGGAACAAGAAGTTCCAAATATTCCATGTCAATGCTAAAGCTACTGATTCCACTTATGAGAGACACTTAGAAATTTTTAACCAGGAATACTTTTCCCAAGCTGCCTTGAATTCCCAGCTTAGTGAAAACCAGAAAAGAGATATTCTCCAAGCATGCTTTGAGAACCAGAATGCTTTTTACACTAAAGACCA
Source organism: Puccinia polysora (assembly GCA_025617555.3). Classification (NCBI taxonomy): domain Eukaryota; kingdom Fungi; phylum Basidiomycota; class Pucciniomycetes; order Pucciniales; family Pucciniaceae; genus Puccinia; species Puccinia polysora. The sequence goes on along the minus strand of CM062613.1, from coordinate 23,421,890 downwards.
TCCCATTGGTAATATTAAAGGTCATGATATGGTCTTAACTTTGACTATTAAGCCTCCTTACCTCAGGAGACCAGCTTACCCTTCTAGTCCAAAATCTAGGACTGCTCTAGAAAGCCCCATCCAAGAACTGGTGGACTTACAAGTCTTACGGAAAGTAGGGCATAATGAGCAAGTAGAAGTAACTACCCCCGTGATAATAGCCTGGCACAATGATAAGTCTAGGATGATTGGAGACTTTAGAATGCTCAACAACTACACCCAAGCTGACTATTATCCTATCCCAAGGATTGACCACGCTCTACATAATCTTTCTAAAGCTAAGTTCATTACTACTATGGACATGTTGAAAGGCTTTCACCAAATACCTATCAGTCCGGATAGTAGGAAATTTATGAGAATTATATGTCATTTAGGCATATATGAGTATCTCAGAATGCCCTTTGGTATTAAAAATGCTCCTTCCCACTTCCAAAGAATGATGGATACAGTCTTAGGAATGTTCATCAGGCAAGGTTGGATGATGGCATACATAGATGATGTTATCATTTATTCAGACAATTGGGATACTCACATGGATAAAGTAAGGCTAGTTCTTAAAACAATTGCCACAGTAGGATTAAAAGTATCTATGAAAAAGTGCAACTTTGGATACGGAGAACTCAAAGCTCTAGGACACATTGTTTCTGGACTAACTTTAACTGCTGACCAAAGTAAGATAGCAGCAGTAATGAACAGACACTGAGCCCCAAAATTTTTTTCAGATATAGTCATATCTTGGAGTGGGGGAATGTCAGCCTGCTACTTAGTACAGAGCAACCTGACAAAGCAACAACAATAATAATATCAAAAGGAAAAGATAAATGAATAAATAAAATTATTATAAAATGAAGGAGTAGGAAATCCATAAATATTATTGCAGAAATGGATTCCCCACCCAAAATAAGGTAGGGTCACTCACTGACCCCACCCTTGAATTCTTACTCCTTATATTTTTTAATTAATTTAATACAAATGGTAAATGACCACGGCACCAGTATGGCGCCTTTTAGCCATTTTAATATTTCACATGATATGTCATGTATAGGTTTCACACCTAAATTTCAGTCGAAATCCAGGTGTTGTGTGTAGTTTAGGAGTTACACGGGAAATTGTGTTTTGTCACAATTCCCGCACGCAGCCCCGCGTCCCTACAGCGTAGGACTCCCGCGTACGCCAAATCCCGCACGCAGCCCCGCGTCCCTACAGCGCTGAACTCCCGCGCGCATCTGAGCAGCGGATCAGTCCCCGCGAGCATTTGAATGGACTGATCCCCGCGCCTCCTATGACATCTAGGTACCGCTCAGAGAAGCTACAACACAGTAGGATCTACACTACATATGTAAAGCTAACACACGAGCATAGATTATGGTTCGAAAACCTTAAAAATCAATTGAAATTAGTTAATAACTAATTTTTAGTATTTTTTATTAATTAAATAAAGATCCAGACTCACCATGAAGTAAGTTGATCAGAACCTTCAAAGACCACGAAACTACATAAGGAGTGGTCGTAAAAATTATTGAAAATTACATACAGGATCAGCAGAGGATGGAGAATCAATAAACATCCACGTCTGCTCACTTTGGACCAGTACTTACTGTACAAATTGAGGATCAGTGCAGGATCAGCAAAATGACTAATCTATTGATTAACAGATCCTGCAGCTAAAAAGGAGCTGTTCCTTGACAGATCTAAGGCCAGCAGGCTAACAGCACCTTGAGGACGTGCCAATCTTGCCCTGATTGCCCCCCTAGCCTCAGCCCATGGCTAGTACCCCTTCTAGAGGTCCTCAAGCACCCAAAAAAGAATATTTAAACAGGCTCTTTTTGCCCTTCTGTTTTGAAGAAGTTAATCAGTTATCAGGAATTATTTATTATCAATCAGACACGGTGTCATTGTTAATCAAGTGCTTATATGAAGATAAGCAAGTGATTTATGACTTAGTCTGTAGTAGTATTATTTACCTTTATTAACCAATCAACCATTAAAGTTTAGTCAGGCAATCAACCCCATCTGCTCTGAAACCCTTCCAATTATTCCAGGATTTTCGTGGTCAAGTGCTCAGAGTGAGTGTTTCCCTTCCTGTCTAGGCCACTTGTGCTGTTAAGCCCGGCCATTAGTGGAATAAGTCCTTTCTAAGGCACCCATATTTATTCCAAGGTTCTTAAACTGCCTAAGGAGGCCCCTTGAAGAGAGGTTGCTAGTCTGTAAAGATCCCCAGTAGTATAATACTGTGGCCCCTCTTTATATATTATATTTAAAATATTTATAACCAAACCAAATAAACCTTGCACTTGCTCTTACCATACCATTATTGGAGCTTTAAAGTGTTTATTCTTTGGAATATTATTGCTCCAAGTTCTTTTATCACTCTCTGTAGCTAAAGGACTGCAAGGTTCCTGGTATCAGAGAGCTGACAACTAGTGAGTACTTATCCAGTAGGTGCCATCTTATAACAACCAACAATTACCCAGCCTGTTAAAGTCATATCACCTTTCCCTCCTCCTTGTTGTAAACTTTTAGGATTCAGACATCATCATCCTTCAGAGCCTTAATTGTGAAATTCTCTACTAATTTACTCATTATTTTCTCTTGTAAAATCTTCTTCCTCATTATTTCATCCCTTCCTTCTCATCTTGAGTTCTATGAGCAGTAGCAACATTTCCATCTTCATCTTTAACATCAGGAAGCAGTTGTGACAGAATCAAGGGGATGTTAGTTCCATCAAAAAATAAAATATAATCTTTCAATACTTCAGTCTGAACTACCTATAATTTTTCCTTATTCTCTTCCTTTGGTTTTTAAGCCAAGGACTAAGAAAAAAAGTCTTATATTAGCACTCATAACATTTTGATGCTAAATTTACCTGTTTCATATTCCATTGAGGAGATATTTTCCAGTCAATGAATAGCTGTATCATAAATATAGGATCCAATAAAAAAATTAACTTAAATTTGGGTATCTGTATCAGGATGAGTATTCCAAAATTTATTCTGAAAAGATGGAGTTTTTATCATCATCTCCAATTTTTTAAGTTCTGATTAAAGGGTAGCACAAATGGGTGGCTTGAATTTTAACTCAAGGAGAATGTGGATATTTTTTCTTTCATATTGTGGAATTGGAAGGTTTTTTATCCTTAGGATAAATTTTTTCTTTTCAAAAATTCCATGAAATTTTGAACAAGTGGGTTCACAATTTGATTCTGATTCAGGGTCAAAAATCATCAAATATTTGCTTGTCTTGAGTGAATTATGAAATTTCTGTGTTTTAATTTATTTGGAAATCCTGAGAGTGGCTCTATGGTGATTTGACTGAAATTATTTTCTCTAAAATGAAGAAAAGGAGAAGTAAACTTTGAATCAAAGGATGGAAGAAGATGGGTATAATTTCTCCAGCTGATGCACCAAAGATAAGGAAACAATTTTTTTGATAATTTGAAAAGATCATCAATGAAACAAGAAAAAAATGTGGCTGAGAAATAAACAAGAAAGCATATAGTTTGACTGTTCCTAGAGCATCAAAGCTTTTCTGAAATCAGGTTTTCCATCAACATATTCTAGATGGTTTTATTTTTTGTTATTATTCAAAGCCACAAGGCAAAAATAATTTTCAAAATTTCTGAACAACCCATATGTCTTGTTAGCATAGTGGCTAAGTACTTGTATCATCCTCCATTATCTGAGACCAAGTTCAATGGTTCAACCCGCTATTTCTTCAATAATAAAGAACCATGGATTTTTTATAATTATATAATACTTTTTGATAATTTTTTATAATCATTTGTAAGTATGTTTTTCTGAGTATTGATTATGGAATTAAAACCTTTATAATACATACTATCAAGAAGGAGATCAAATATAACTTAAAATTAATTTATGAGGACTTATATATTTCCCAAATATTTATATAGAAGTTCCAAATATGTTCAATTCTTTTGGGAATAGGTTATATCAATTATTTTATCCCATAATCCCTACTGTTTATAGATAAGTTTTGTGAAGTTAATAATGTTCTTTTTTGGGATGTATTAATACTTTAATTTACACAACTTAGCCTTGATTTCTTCCACACAGAGGGCTCAAAGCCTATTATTGAGGTAAAAGTGTTGCATGATCATTTTCAAAGTATGCACGCTCTCCATGTATAATATATGCCAAGACACAGGTAACTAAGAGGTAAATACATGCCAAAGCTATCAGGTTATATTTAAATGAAGGTATTTAATTATGATGAGGTGTTCTGGTACTTCCAAAACTTCTATTTAATTGATTTTTAGTCCCTATGATCAATCAATTGACCTTTTTGAATTTAAATTGCAACTTTAAATTAAAAATCCCCCCAAATTAGTACTAGCCCCCCATTTCCAATTGCGTATGATTTAATGAGTTCTGGGACCCTTGAGGATGAAACTGGGGGGAGCCTGGAAATCCCCTGATGATTCCTTCAGCTACTTGAGGGCTCCCTTTACTTTAAAAGGGGAGGGCCTTGACCCTATGGCCCCTTCCTAAGTTATTACATTGATGATTATTGATCCAGTATACAGAAAAAGTTTAAAAGCACACCTACCTTAATATTAAGAAGAAGATTTACTGGGGCCTTAAAATTTAGTATCAAAATCATCAAATAATCAATTCCTCAACTCCAATTTTGTGTTGGAATTCCTTTGAATTTGTAAGATTTATTGTTACTGCAAAGAGTGTGAGTTTACCATTGAAAAAAAGCTCATTTGTGCTTTATTCATTTTGGGAAAGGTTGCTTATATCTTATAGAAATTTAAGTTGTGGCCTTTTTATGAATAATGCTATGGTAATATATGGGTTTTTTTAACAGTATTAATGTTTTAATAGGTCGATAACTGAATTTTTTTGTATTGATTTTGAAGTTTTGAACACAGAAAAGTGTAGCAATAGAGGATAACTCACTTAAAATTATCCAGAGGATTATTAATGTAGTTTCAATAGCTTCTAAATTGGATAAATTGAGGTTCCTGGATGGGTAGGCATTTTTCAGGGAAGGAATGATGAATGAGTAAGATTTCAGAATCAAATCTAAAGAGAATTTTCTTAATGCCTTATATATGCTGCAGATGGCCAATAGAAGCCTTAGTGATTAGGCCTTTTAGATAGACTTTCTCTGGGATGGACGGGGCTTAGAGAAGATCATTGCTTTTTTTTCAATATTGATTTGATGCCATTTTCCTGGCCTTAATAGCTTGCTGGGTTGTGAACTTCAACTAATTTCTTGGTAATAGAATCAAGAAAATTTATTTTTTTGCAATAATGAATTGGGATGGAGCAAGTCTTTTCTGTAATGAAATTTATTTCTCTGCCACCATTGTGGGTTCAGCCTGTATCTCTTAGGCCCAGGGTCAAATTATTGGATGATAACTTCTGTATTCTTTTTGCCATTTTTAAAGTTATATGGGATTATTAGTTTAGGTTTCAGGTGAGTGATGATAATGGTTTTCATTTTTGAAGCTTGAGAAGGTTTATTTATAGTGTTTATAGTTCATCTGAGTGCCTGTCCATATTTGAATTTTTCTGTCCCAAATGGGACTTGGATGGGTGCCCAGGAAGCTGAATTAGGTTAAGGTTCAGGGTTTAAAAGTTGGTGCACAACCAAGCTTTCCTTGATACTAATCAAAGCTGCTTGAACTGAAAAAATTGACCTACCTCCCACCAACATTCAGCCCATCAATATTGTTTAAAATTATGATCATTTATAATGCAGGTGAACCCAACCATCTTTGGTTGGCACTAAGATAAAATTGGCCTGATGCCAGACTTTTTTTCCAGGCATGAAGACAACCTTGGCCAGGTTTGAAGGTCACTTTGATTGGTTCAAAGGTTAAGTTCATTTTTCAGCTCTCTGATACCAGGGAACTTGCAGTACTTTAGCTACAGAGAGTGATAAAAATACTGGAATAATAATATTCCAAAGATAAACACTTAAAAAGCTCAAATAATATATATGTTAAGATCTGGTGCAAATTTTACTTGGTTTTGTTTAAAAGTTTTTCAATATTTTATAAAATGGAGAGGCCACAGTATTATACTACTGGGGATATTTACAGACAGACAAACTCTTTGAAAGGGGCCTCATTGAGAAGTTTCAGAACCGTGGAACAATGAGTGGTGCCTTCTAAGGACTTATCCACTAATATGTCCGGGAAAAGCAGCACACAATCCAAGTCACCAAGGGAAAAACTTAATTTGATCAATAATCCATAGAAAGCCTGCATTGATTCAGCAAAGGGTTTCAGAGCAGATGGAGTTGCTTGCTTTACTATAATTTAATGAATCAGATTGATTGGTTTTGGGAAAGAATACTAATACTGCAGAGTAAGGCATAAATTATAAGCACTTTATCAAGAATGAAACAATGTCTGGTTGATAATAATGAATTCCTGGTAAAACTGATGGGGAACAATAGATCCAAATAGTTTTGTATAAATACTTTTTGGGGTGATAAAGAGCTTCTCAGGGCACGTAGAGAGGTTTCTGCTCATGGGCTGAGGCTAGCAAGCTAGCCAGGGAAACTTTTGCACCTCCGCTTGGTGCTGTCAATCAGCCAATCTCAGATCTGCTTGATTTCTGCACTATTTTTGCCACAGGATCTGATAATCTGTCAATTATCTAATTTTTTCAATTCTGCACTTATCCTTGATCTGTCCTATCAATATTGAGCTGAAGTGGTCAGATGTGAATATTTATTGATTTTCAATTTTCTGCAAATCAAGCATGACATTTGAAATAATTTTTACAGCTAGTCCTTGTAGTGTTTTGTGGCCTTCAGAGATGTGGATCTTTCTGTATTTTTTTAATCCTTAATGTTTGAATTTCAATTTAAAATACTTTAAAATTAATAATTTAATAATTTTTTTTAGTTTTGAAGGTTTTTAGATCTTTTTCAATGCATATTTTACACTATTACATATACCAGGTATGTTGTGTTAGGTTTTAGCTCTTGTGAGCAGTACCAGTTCTCAGATTTGTCTCAACGGGTCCTTATGTGGTGATCAGTCCATTCAGATGCGTGAAAGGTAGGATCTGCTGCGTGGAAATGATGGCCACGCGCAGGACTTCTGCAAGTGGTAATTTTATTCTAAAGCTACGCAGGGGTTGTGTAGGTACACTGGACTGCCAGCGGGAATTGTTACATAACACATTTCCATGTGTAATCCCTAAAATACAAACAACATCTCTGTTTTTGAAGAGAATTAGAATTATAGTTTCTAGAACAACAGACTGGAGACCAGGAAATCAACAAAAAGAATGAATGTAAGAAAAAGTTGACAAAATTGAGAAAGGAAAGAGAATTACAAAGAGGGAGGAGAATTTTGGTGAGGGCTCTCAAGGGATAGTGACAAGTAAGATAGCAGGACAACGAGACTAAGATTGAGGAGGCTCAATGAAAGGATATCAGTATCTGATTGTGATAGATTTTCTGGGTTGAGGTAGTCTCACACCTGAATAGAGAATACGAGGAAGGTGACCAATATTGATGAGGCCATTTAGGTGAGAGGGTCAGGGTTGAAGCTTGAATTTGAGTGTGATTGATTGGAAGGTGAGTTTTGGCAAGGTTGAAGGAGTTAAGGGTAATTGATGGTAGTGTTGAGAAAGAGAATGGTAGCAAGGATTGAAAATGGGAATGGTGGCAAGGAAGGGGAGCAGAATGGAGGGCAAGATGTGAGCTGGGATGATGTGACGGAAGATGAGGTGAGTGATGGAAGATTGGGGAGTGAAGAGGATGAGCAGAAAATGGAGATGAACCAAGCAGGAGGCAGTGAAAGTGGAGTGACATGATGTTGGTGTGTGGGGGAGCAGGGCCAGAATTCCTATGACTTCCTCTCACCATTTTTGACTGAATCTTAGGTGTGAAAACTATACGTGACAACATGTGTGAAATATTATATTGGCCAAAAAGTGTTATAGTGGTTCCATGGCCTTTTGGTAAATTTTTATCTAATTATTCAAAATATGAAAGAGTTACAATTCCAGGGTGGGGTCAGTGAGTGACCCAACCAAACCTCTGGAGAAGAACCCATTTATGTGATATTTCTTTTCAATTTCGTGCTACTTATTTTTTTATATCAATATTTTTATGGTTAATGTTAAATTCATGGCTCCAGTGGTGTGGGAGTCGTGTGGGGCGCCACACAACCTGTGGGAGTTTTTTAGGGCCCTACACAACCTGTGGCAGTCTTTTAGAGCCCCACACAACCTGTGGGAGTTGTGTAGGGGCCCATACACTACTTCAAAAGGTTGTTCTAAACACAATTATTTATTATTTATTATTCATTATGTATTATTTATTATTTATTATTCATTATTTATTATTTATTATTTATTATTCAATATTTATTATTTATTATTTATTATTTATTATTTATTATTTATTATTTATTATTTATTATTTATTATTTATTATTTATTATTTATTATTTATTATTTATTATTTATTATTTATTATTTATTATTTATTATTTATTATTTATTATTTATTATTTATTATTTATTATTTATTATTTATTATTTATTATTTATTATTTATTATTTATTATTTATTATTTATTATTTATTATTTATGATTTATTATTTATGATTTATTATTTATTATTTATTATTTATTATTTATTATTTATTATTTATTATTTATTATTTATTATTTATTATTTATTATTTATTATTTATTATTTATTATTTATTATTTATTATTTATTATTTATTATTTATTATTTATTATTTATTATTTATTATTTATTATTTATTATTTATTATTTATTATTTATTATTTATTATTTATTATTTATTATTTATTATTTATTATTTATTATTTATTATTTATTATTTATTATTTATTATTTATTATTTATTATTTATTATTTATTATTTATTATTTATTATTTATTATTTATTATTTATTATTTATTATTTATTATTTATTATTTATTATTTATTATTTATTATTTATTATTTATTATTTATTATTTATTATTTATTATTTATTATTTATTATTTATTATTTATTATTTATTATTTATTATTTATTATTTATTATTTATTATTTATTATTTATTATTTATTATTTATTATTTATTATTTATTATTTATTATTTATTATTTATTATTTATTATTTATTATTTATTATTTATTATTTATTATTTATTATTTATTATTTATTATTTATTATTTATTATTTATTATTTTTTATTTATTATTTATTATTTATTATTTATTATTTATTATGTATTATTTATTATTTATTATTTATTATTTATTATTTATTATTTATTATTTATTATTTATTATGTATTATTTATTATTTATTATTTATTATTTATTATTTATTATTTATTATTTATTATTTATTATTTATTATGTATTATTTATTATTTATTATTTATTATTTATTATTTATTATTTATTATTTATTATTTATTATTTATTATTTATTATTTATTATTTATTATTTATTATTTATTATTTATTATTTATTATTTATTATTTATTATTTATTATTTATTATTTATTATTTATTATTTATTATTTATTATTTATTATTTATTATTTATTATTTATTATTTATTATTTATTATTTATTATTTATTATTTATTATTTATTATTTATTATTTATTCTTTATCTTTATTATTTATTATTTATTCTTTACTCTTTATTCTTTATTATTTATTATTTATTATTTATTATTTATTATTTATTATTTATTATTTATTATTTATTATTTATTATTTATTATTTATTATTTATTATTTATTATTTATTATTTATTATTTATTATTTATTATTTATTATTTATTATTTATTATTTATTATTTATTATTTATTATTTATTATTTATTATTTATTATTTATTATTTATTATTTATTATTTATTATTTATTATTTATTATTTATTATTTATTGTTTATTATTTATTATTTATTATTTATAATTTATTATTTATAATTTATTATTTATAATTTATTATTTACATTTTATTATTTATTATTTATCATCTATCATCTATTATTTGTTATTTATCATTTATCAGTTATTATTTATTATTGATTATCTATTATTTATTGTTTATTATTTATTATTTATTGCATATAATTTATTATTTATAATTTATAATTTTTAATTTATAATTTATAATTTATAATTTATAATTTATTATTCATCATTGATTATTCAGTGGAGGCTAAAAAACTCTATTTTAGTATTTTAGCATTCCACACAACTCAAATGGGACGTGTAGCATGCCACACGGCCCATTTGAGTCGTGTAGATTTCCACATAGTCCATTTGAGTTGTGTAGCATGCCACACGGCCCATTTGGGTCTTGTAGCATGCCACATGGATCATTCGAGTTGTATAGGGTGCCACACGGCCCATTGAGTTGTGTACACAACTCTTTGAGTCGTGCACACAGTTTTGAATTTAACATTTCCCTATTTTTATTTGTTTTATTTATTTTTGTTATTTTGAATGGTTTCTCTGTAAATAGTAGCAAGCTGACATTGATATTTCTATATCTGAAAAATAATTTGGGTCTAATTTCTCTTGTTGGCCCTGTAATTTCTCAGGTGTATGGGTCCATCTGCGATTGTGTTCACGGCAACCATTCATCCTTATCAGCTGATTCTCCGTTGTACCTGACTAGGTAAAGTCTTACATCTTTCCCTTTGATCCTTTCTTTGTTTTCTTGAAGGATTTTGGTAAATTTACCTTTTTATTTTTCAGGATCATCTACAACTGGTATTTCTGGTGGAAAAGTATGTTCTCCTTCTCTTGGATGGAAGTTTGTGATAAGACTTACTGCAAAGACTGGGTGTTCCCTAGAAAGTTCATCACTAAGGATTAATTTTACATCATTCTTATCCTAGAGCTTTTTTATAGTAAAAATTCCAAGTAAAGCAGGTATAACCTTCCTATTTCCAGCTTTTTGGTAAAATTGGTGGTATAAACTAAGACTTAATCATCAATTTTGAAATTAGTATCTTTATGAGTTTTATGCCACCTCTGTTGTTTATATCCAATGTCATCTTGAACACACTTGGCAGCATGCTTGTTGTCTACATCTATCATTTTTTTGAAATCAAGTGATTTTGGATTCATATTGGTTAACTTCTGGTTGAGGTTATTCTTGGGTAAATTACTAATCTTTCCTCTTTCCAGTATATAGGGTGCTTCCTTAGTAGTAGAGTGTTTGCTACTGTTATAAGCCATTTCTAGTGCAGGTAAAAGGCTAACCCAATCATGAAAGTAACCATCAGCATTCTTGTATTCTAGACTAAAGCAACAGAATATTCTGAGAATATCTTCTAGAGTCTGAATCATTCTTTGAGCTAATCCGTCTTTCTGGGGGTTATAAGCTGTAGTGAAAGCTAAAGTATTTCCCAACATAGCATGAATATTTCTCCAGAACTCAGAGGTAAACTTGGTTTCTCTATCACCAATGATGATCTTGGGTACTCCTACATCAGAAACAAGTCTATTCCAGAATATCAATGCTACTTAAATAGCTGTGTCCTCCTTATGGTTATTTAGTAAATTTTCCTTCTTGGAAAACCTATCTGTTATGACTAGTACCAACTTATAAGAATAGGCTCCTCCAGGGGGAAATCTGGTTACAAAGTCCATGTTGATGACTTCCCATCTTTTCCTGGGCTCAGAAATTCTTTGAAGGAGGCAAAACCTCTTTCCAGTAGTCCTATAAGATTTTTGGCAAGTTTCACAACTATAAAAATACTTGATAGTAGGTCAATCCACCAAGCAGTTTGTTTGAATTTATCCAGGGTCCTTTCAGTAGATAACTGACCAGATGAACAGTTTTCCTGAAACTAAGCTAGGAAAGTTTTGATATGTTCCTCCTTAGTCAGGACTATGACACTTGAGTTTTGATTCCTCAATTACACTAGATCATCCCATATTTTGAACATTCCAGCTTTGTAGTGTTTTAGAAGGGGTTCAAGTAAACTGTTGACAATTTCAGATTGAGGTGAAGTGCTTTCCATAATTTTGGTTAGAGTTTTTATGTCAGGGCTGTAAGCCTATTTGATTGAGTTGAACAGGATTCATCCATTTCACAACTATGGATTCCCAAAAGGGGAAATTCATGGTTAAACATATTAATTTTAAATATAGGAAATATGTCATCATCCTCTAGATAATGAGCAGGATTTCTGGGATCATTGGGTAGAGCATTCCTGCTTAAGCTTTCAGCATTCTGATTTTTACCTCAAGCTTGGTGAACTAGGGTCATTTGGCCTTTATACTGTTGTATAGCTATCTGAAACCTTAACATGTGCCTGCTAGGAGTCTTCATATTCATGAGAGTCCTGACAGAATTAAATTCAGTAATTACCACAAAATTGATACCCTCCAAGTAATAAAGGAGTTTGTTCAGAGCCCAAAATAGGGCAAAACACTCCATTTGACTTTCACCATACCTTTTCTCAGTATCCTTAACTTTTCTGGATATGATAAATATGGTTTTCTCTACTGTTTTATCATCCTTGATGACTTCTAGGTGTAAAGAAGCTCCCATTACTTCCATGGTAGCATCTATATATAGCTTGAAAGTTTTTTTAGTAATCAGGTTGAATCAATATTGTAGCAGTAGTCATAGCTATTTTGAGTTCCTGATAATTTTTCAGCATTTCATGAGTCATCTCAAACAAGTTGTTCTGGTTGAAAATTTTTGATACAAACTTGGTGAGAAGGGAAAACTTAGTTATTTCCTTCCTATAGTAGCTGCAAAAACTGAAAAGGGATAGGATTTTTGTTTTGTTCTGGGGCATGGGCCTTTTCATAACAGCTGCTATGTTTCTTTGATCAGCAGTTAATGTTAGTCCAGAGACAATATGGCCTAAAGCTTTGAGTTCTCCATACCCAAAGTTACACTTTTCCATTGATAATTTTAATCCCACAGCAGAGATAGTTTTGATGACTAGCATTAATTTATCCATATGTGTATCCCAGTCATCAGAATAGATTATAACATCATTGATTTATAGAATCATCAAACCTTGGCTGATGAATAATCCTAGTACTGTGTCCATCATCCTCTGGAAGTGAGAAGGGGAATTCTTGATACCAAAAGGAATTCTTAGATACTCACAAATACCTAATTGACATATAATTCTCATGAAATTCTGGCTTTTAGGGCTTATGGGTATTTGGAGGAAACCTTTCAGCATATCCATAGTAGTGATAGATGTAGCCTTTGATAGGTTATTTAAAGAATTTTCAATCCGTGGGGTAGGATAGTAATAAGCTTGGGTGTATTTTTTAAGCACTCTGAAGTCTCCAACCATTCTTGATTTATCATTATGACAAGCTAAAATTAGTGGAGTAGTAATATCCACTTTTTAATTGTGTCCTCATTTCCTTAAGACCTGTAATTCAATTAATTCTGGGATGTGAGATTCTAAATCAGTCTAGATTTTGGACTAGAGGGGTAGGCAGTTCAACTGAGATTAGGAGGTTAATGAGGTTTAATTGTCAAGGTTAGAATCATTTCATGTCCTTATATATTAGCAATGGGGTGGTCCTTGGTGCAGAAAGCATTCTGTTTTTCAAAGCAAAGTTGGAGGATTTCCAGTTTTTGGTATTCAATGAGCAGGGAGTTCAAATCTTCTTGAGAGAATTATTCTTGATTAATGGTCTCCAAGTGTTTTCTCATAGCCAGAATCAGAAGTTTGAGCATTGGATTGGCATAATTGGAAATTCTTGTTCCAATCTCCTCCTAGAGTAAATTATCTACCCTTACTCTGGAACACATCTATTAAATACAAAAAAAGAGAATCATTTCCTAAAATGAAGGAGTCACATACTCCAATTTGAAGTAATACAAATTCAATTTTCAGTTTGAGTTACCCTTTAGAATGAGAGAGTATGATTTCTGAAGAGCACAATCAAATGGCATTCAGGTAAGAGTAACAACTTCTAAAATTAGCATGGGGTATGGGTAATAAGATCACCTTCCAATTTGGATCTTGTTTTTACAAACAATTTGATCCAAAAAAAGAGCAAAAACCTCCACTTTCCAGGAGTAGATTTACTGGGGAACCATGGATTAGACCTGTAGCATAGCAAGCTTTTCCAGAAGTGTAACTTTTACCAGAAGAGGGTTTTAGGGTCAATTTTTTAGCTTCAGAGAAATGGTGAATCTTAATATTGGGATTCAACTATTGTGGTAAGTTGGAGTCTTCATTCACAGAGTTTATTTCCAGGGAAGACTCTATAATTCCTTCAATAAAATTGATTGGTTTAGTGATCATTAATTCACATTTTGAGAGTGATCCATCAGTGTAATCAAGTTAGGGATCAGGTTTATTGTCATAATCTTCTCCTTCAATAGGATTAATCCTTCTCCTGGGTTGAGGAAAGTCAGGTCTTAGATGTCCTGTCTGGTTGCAATTCCAGCATAGCTTTTCCTTTTTTTCTGAAGTCTTCTTGAATTCCAAGCTGGTGGGGTTAGTGGTAGAGGAATCTTTAGTTCTGATGGTATATTCCTTTTTTCCCCTAATATTCTGTTTCCTAGGTTTATTAATTTCCTTTTCAAGACCATTCATATAGATGGCTTATTCTAAAACTTCTATAAGGTTGGAAAGGTAAGAGTTCATAAGAATCCTGCACCTTACACTATGGTTGGGTTTTCCTGGACATCAGTTGAGAAGTCTCCAATTGACTTCCTCTTTATCATCATTGGGGTAAAAACAATCCAATCTTCTTTTCTGATAAAGACACCAATTGTGGGTTTTGTCTTTGGATGGATCTAACTGGGAAGTTTCAAAGTTTTTCATAATTTTTCTTTTCCAAATCCTGGTACCAAATTGTTCCTTGATTAAATCTTTCCATGAGCTCCAGGACAAAGATCCTACTTCTTCCCTTTTATTAATGAACCAATCAAGGGCCACACCTTCAAATAACTTACCACAGCTATAGTATCAGGGATCTCATAAGAAGCAAGAGTATATTCAATAAAATTAATGAAACTGAAATGATTTTACTCCCCTTCTCTGGAAAAATTAGGCCATTCAGCAATAGGAGGAAGCAATTTCAAAGAATTTTCCACTTCAGGTGTGGGAGTAGGCCTGAAAGGTTAATTCTTGGATATTCCTGACCTAGGAGGAATGCTTGGAGTTCTAGTATATATAGTTGGTCTAACTTCTTCCAAGTTGGTAATGGAGGGTTACTAAAATTGATTTCAAGATATCTGAGATCATTTTTAATTGTACCTGATTACAAATCATGTTTGTTACTAAATAAATCAATCTTATTGACTACATTAGTTGAAGTAGTATAACTTATTTTCCTAAATTCTTCCTCAATGTAATCCATTGAAAATAGAATTTCTTCTTGGAGAGTGGATTTGTTACTGTTAATATGTTTCATCAGATCTACTTCACTTAAAATTATGCTATCCCTTGTTTTTTTAATTCTAACTAATTAATCTTAGTTAGTTTGGATTTATTCTGTATTACTTTGTTAATTTTCAGATTTAATTTATTTAATTGCTCATATACTTTATCAAAGAATTTCCTAAGGGAAGTAAAATTGTGAGACACATTCACAGAAAATCTATTAAGAGCTTCTACATCTAGTTGTGGTATACTTTCTTCCACTTCTGGGCTAAGGATATTATTTTTTCCAAATCTTTTGACTTCCTCAAATTCCAATGAACTGAGGATCTCTTGTTTTTGGGGTCCTTTCCCTTTGACGAAGCTAATTGATCCAAAGGATCCCAAATCTGCATGTAACCTTCTACTTCTTTCCTTGGAATCAACTTTTCAAGAAATATCTGGGAAATCTTTTCTCATGCCTGGCTTATCCTCCTGGTTCTGAGCCAGTTTGAATTTTTTCCAGCTTGCTACTTGTAAAGATCAACCTGTCAAATTAAGATAAAATAAAAAAAATAATAAAAATAAGAATATTGAGAAATCCCTAAATTTTATTTCAAATTTGGATTCTTCACCTAAAATAGGGCTTATCAGAGTTGAGCATGCCCGCAATTTTTGAATGGCAGGTTTCAAACCCGCCATTAAAAATAAAAAACCCCCTTATTTCACATCAGATGTCTCAGAGCTACCTTGAAATAAGTGGGGTTTTTCAAATAAAGTATTTAAAGGCTTTCACCACCTTTCCACATCATCCACCCCTGGCTTCCCACCTCCTTCTAACTCTGACCTCATTGGAAAAAAATTTGGTTCATGGCTCTTCATCTTGTCATCACTATCCTCATATCTTCATCACTCTCATCACTTTATGGCTTTCATCACATCCAGCTAACTCTCATTGGATCACTATCCTTATTAATTCATCACTCTCATCTGTTTATTTCTTTCATCACATCCAGCTAACTCTCATTGGATCACTATCCTTATCACTTGATTGCTCTCATCCGTTTATTGCTTTCATCACATCAAGCTAACTCTCACTGGATCACTATCCTCATCACTTCATCACTCTCATGACTTTATTGCTTTCATCACATCCTAACTCTCATTGCTTTATCCCTCTTGTCACTTCATCACTATCATCTCTTCCTATTCTCTTTGCTTCATCACTCTCATCCTCTCATTGCATCATCACTCTCACCATTTAAACACTCTCATAGCCCTTCATCCCTTCATCACTTCTACTATTTTTGAATGGCCCCTCAGCAATCCTCCCCCGCAAGTGCACTTAACAATCCAATGGACCAAAGCAAACATCCCCCAGAAACTCAACATCAAACAATCCTCCCCCATCAGCTTCCAAAGGCTCAAGTCAGCTCAAGAGAGCTGATCACATCATCCTGGTAAACTGGCTCAAAATTCCATCCAACTACAATGCTTGCTTCCAATCCAACAATGAAAAATGTGTTGGTCAACCTCCATCCTCTAAGGTTGTTAGATTTTGAGTTCAAGGCTCCAGTTGAAAAACTTAAGAGGAGGTGAGGAAAGATCTTGTGACGCCAAGAGGAGCGGATTGTGGGAGTCAAGGGGGCACTCTGGTTCAGTGTAGGGAAGAACAGATGAGGTTAATTTACTTTTGGTTAAGCTGACTTAAATAAGCTAAGTACAACGGAGGCTGACAAATGGTTGAACAAGGTAATAGAAATGAATAGGAGACATTCAATACTAGGTCATCAGAGATTGCACAACATGGAGGACTACAGGACTGGTTGCACTCAAGATTCAGGCAACACTACTAGTAGATCAAAATTCTGACACACCCCCTTGACTGAATCTTGAGGGAGTTAAAACACAATAATGAGTTGAATACTTTTTGACTCTTGCATGTCTATTAAATCCAACATTACCACCTGGTATGAAGAGATGTTTGAACACTACAATAAGGGCATATTCCATTAGAGAGGAAGGAAATCTTGTGATTTTTGAACTACAATTTAACCTACAATAGAGCCTATTACATCAACAAGTTACACAAAAATTCCAATCATAATTTTTGAACCCCGGACTATTCTGAGCAACAACTTGAAAATATTGCCCACAAAGGAGCCATATAAATGAATTACCCACAAAGGAGCATGATAGACAAAGGACTCAAGGATGAGACTACCTAGCACTACTATGTGTGACTTGAAGTAGTGCTGAACCGGAGAATGGAAGTAAGGTTGGAAGACTTTTTAAGGTAGCGACCGGACTTGAGAATGTGAGATTAACAGTTGTCGCAAAGCTAGCAAGTCAAGTAAGGTGATGAAAAGTTCGCGCGCGAGGATTGGATCAATAAAATTATTGGCAAGATTGATTCAGCTGAAAGCAATTGGACAGGATTGGAATAAAGACCAGTAAGAACCAGAGTAGCAGGATGGCCACAACAAAGCAGCTGGAACCAATGAATGAGGTTGATTGATCAAACTAGCGCAAGATTGCAGCAAGAGAATGGCCGAGCGGGTGACTTGAAAGCTGAAACCAATGAGTGAGGCCAATTGATCAGGCAAGCGCAAGATTGCAACAAGCAATATTGTAACTGGAACTGAAGGCTGAGTTTTGATTGTTGGGGTTGCAGCGGGATGAAGTTTTTAGAAGATGAATTGATGGAGCGACTGGAGCGTAGAGGACGACTTTTGAAGGCAGTGACCAAGCTGAATTGATTGACCAAGAAGGTGACAACAAAGGTTGAGAATTGCTGGGAAATATAAAGCAAATGGCCAAGGCGGGGCAGAGAGACCCAGATTGCTACAAATAGACGATGGCGATGAGGCCCAGTGAAAGATTGATACTTCAAGATTTGATTGATTTTCCAGGTGATGGTGATTGACCAACAAGAGCAATTCAGCAAATACAATTGAAATTGCAATGAGAAGATTTAAAGACCACATTGGCAAAATTGCACGGGATTGAATGCCAAAGACTTCAACAAAGCAAAAAGAGCAGGGCAACTGAGATCATGTAGGGACCAGAGAATGCTGGATTCGCATTTGATCAATCGATCAACAGGACATATCAGAACTAGGCGACTAAAAAACCTTTGAGAGACGTTTTAAAATTGTTTTGCCACAAGAAAAAGGTTAGAAGGGAGCTTTTGGCTTTTAACCGTGTTAGATTTTGAGTTCAAGGCTCCAGTTGAAAAACTTAAGAGGAGGTGAGGAAAGATCTTGTGACGCCAAGAGGAGCGGATTGTGGGAGTCAAGGGGGCACTCTGGTTCAGTGTAGGGAAGAACAGATGAGGTTAATTTACTTTTGGTTAAGCTGACTTAAATAAGCTAAGTACAACGGAGGCTGACAAGTGGTTGAAAAAGGTAATAGAAATGAATAGGATACATTCAATACTAGGTCATCAGAGACCGCACAACATGGAGGACTACAGGACTGGTTGCACTCAAGATTCAGGCAACACTACTAGTAGATCAAAATTCTGACAAAGTTCAATGGTTATCTCCTGATGGCCAATGAGCTCAAGAATAAAAAAAAGTAGGCTGGATCTGTCATCCAAACAGATGATGGAGCAATTCAAGGATTATTGAGCCAAGTACAAAAAGGCCCACTCAATGTCAATCTCCACTGGCTTTGGTATCACCAACTCTGAAAAATCCAAGGGAATCAACTTGGTGGTTGATAAGTTGGAATCCATTTGTCCTTTTAATATTCAAATGGATGAAAACTTTGGAAATAAGGCAAACATCACCCCCCTAGCTGCTTTTGATGCCCAACAATCCAACTCAGTTGACGCTGAGGACTTGGCTGGGGATTCTTAGCCTAGCAATGGTGATCCCAAAGAAACATGTGACCCCCATCCAATGCTGAGGAGGATATTCAAACGCAATCATCTCCAATCACCTCTACTTCCGCATTGATTGAGGAGTCAAACCCAACCTTGGACCCCTCCCCTCCTTCTTTGGATTTCTCTCTTCCTGGGGTGGAAGAACTGGAGAACTTGGCCAATGAGGAGGATTTCATTCCTGTATCAACATTGCCTTTAACCTCTGCTCAAGTAAGGAACTAAGTTCTTTTCTCTTCTGTCCAGTTGATCCTGACTGATTTAGATTTGGAAGAAGCAGGCTCATCCATTCTTGAATGGCCAAAACCTCAAGCCAATGGGGTCTCCAAAATCCCCTTCAAATGAGAGCAATTATGTTCCCACACAAGCCTCCTCTGCAAAATGAAAGCAAAAGGCCTCCAATTCCATCAACATTAACCCCAATAGCATTCAAAAGAGGAGAAAAACTTCAAATTTTTTGGGCTTTGAGGATATCATGGAGAAGCAAGATTCAAGTAAGCCCATTGGATTATCTTTGCTTTAAAAATCAAGCTAATTCCTATTCCGCTTTGAAAAATATTGAAATTGCACATTGAATCTGAAAAACTTCAGTTTGAAAAGGAGAAGTGGGATTTTCAACTGGCTATTGATTTTCAAAAGCAGAAAGCCAAGAGTTTGGCTCATCATCAAAAATGGGATGCTGAGTGGAAGTTCAAACAGGCTGAGATAGAATTTCAAAAAGAGGAAAAGGAGAAGGATGAACAGCAAGCCCAACTGCAAATGGAAAGGGAATTACTGGCAACAGAAAAAAAGGATAAGTGGTCAATGCCTGCAGCATACATTGGAAGCAGCAGAACAGTAGATTAATCAAAGAAGATTACTCAAATGCTGGTCTTGTAAATATATTTGCTTTGATGAAAAACTCAAAAAGAAAAAAAATCATTCTTGATTAAAACAATGCTTAAGACTATTTTTAACACCACCAATAAAAAAACATTTTTTCTTTTTATTTATATATTTTTTCCTGGAGTATATTTTCCCAATCCCCAAGTCCCTGCAAGTGTACCTAGTATTTTTGTTGATTTTCATTGATATTGCCATTATTGTATGAGTGGCAGTCTCCACAGCAGTAAAACTACAGTGCTTGTACTTATTGGCTGCCTAAACCATTTTGACCACACCTTTTTGCTTGAAGTCATTTCCAAAGCCCAGGTCAGGAAAAACAAATTGGCCATCAGATACTCAATATTTTTCTGTTTTTTCAATAAGTTGTCCATTTGATTTCCTGGTTGGAACTGCAAGTAAAAAGGGATACTCAGAGATGTCACCTGTGTCAATGTGAGGTGAGTTGTAAAAAGAGTTGAATTTGAAGGTGACATGCACCCTTTTTCTTTTTGGCAAAAATGAAAGAGTACAGATCCAAAGGATGTGGTTTTTGACCAGGCCAGACAAGCATTGTGGTGACCAAATCTGGACACCCTGGACCAGATGCGGAAAAATTCAAAGTTTTTTACGATTCTTTTATTTATGTGTTATTCATCAAAAAAAATCGGAATTTCTTTTTTAGTATCACTTCTCCAACTTCCTCATCCTGTCAAACATCCCTTTGTCCCATTGGTCTAGGACAGGCCTTTCACGGCCTCACCATCTAGACACTGCGTTTGATTCCTTCTCTTTTTGTTCCCCCCCCCTTCCTTTTGGCCAAAAGCACGGGCCAAGACCCGCTTGGCCCGAACTTCCCTTCATCTTCATCCATCTCTACCGCCAAACAGACTTTGATTGACTCCATCGATCATTGGCCAATCCATCCCGTCGCACCCCCATCCTTCCAACCTGAAAGTGTGTTGTTGGGTGTAGCTTTCCTCAGGAAGGAGGGTCAATCCAGTCAACTTGGATCAATTGACCCTCATCCTTTGAAATCCTGAGTCAATTGTAGCCTTGGAGGCATTCAACAAGCTAATCTATTGTCCATCTGACTCAATGCTCAAAAGCTTAATCAACTTGTTCATCCACACCATCCAGCAGCAACAGCAAGATCTCAATGCACTCTTCATCCTTCTCCTCCTCAAGCATCTCATCCTTCACTCTCTTCCAACCGCAACCTTTCAACCATCCAAACTCAACCTAGCTGTCATACCTATGACACAGATAGTAGTTGTGATTATGTAATACATGTGATTAGTCAGCCTCTCAGATATCATTGACATGTTACAAGCCAATAGTATCACAGGTTGTACCTAGCACTATATAAACTCAACTCATCCTACACTTTCAAGTCTTTCCTTAAGAAATCAATTCTTCTTGTTCTGCACCCTAGCTCTCAGTCCACTCCTTCTGGAGTATCCTTCCTACTAGTATCATCCTGACTCATCTTGAGTCCTCTTTGGGTTTTCACCCACCTTGCAGTCTTTACTCCCTTTTTCTGAACCTTCAGCCTGATCCATCTTGGATCTCTTCTGGTACTAGTCTCCTTCCTACTGTTAGTTAATGCCACCCTGGCTTTGTGTCAAGCCTCCGTGTGACACTAGCCACCTCCTTCTCTTGACTCTTTCTACCCACGTTCATCAACCTCCGCTCAATCGTATCCTCACCCCATCTTCCCTTACTAGATTGTCTCAATTAACAGCTCATCATCTGTCTCTCTCATCTATCAACTCAACTGTTCCACTTAAATCCATCTACCCCTCAATCTCTCACTCCCATCTCCAATGTACTTCCCATTCAATTGGTCTCTGCTCCCCATCTGATCCTCCACCCAATCCCCCTTGGTCCGCAAATTGGCCAACACCAATCCATCAATAACTAGCACCCCCTCCCATCTTCGGGTGGGGGTGGGAGAGTGACGTCTACCTCCCACAGACACCCGCGGGCGGTCTGGCCAATTTTCTTTTCCCACCCCTTCCGCCTTTGGGTGAGTGGTGGGTGATTCTGGTATTTGTTGCGCGCTTCCGTCCACGGAAGGACGCAGGATAGGTGAAGGGATGAAGATAGATCCCACCCCGGTCAGGCAGGCCGGATTTCCACTGGCCTGCGTGATCAAATTTTTCAGATCACCTAAAAATCTGAAAATCAAAAAAAAAAAAAATTGGCTCCATTTGTAGTATCCCTTGTACATAGTCTAACATGAATCCTGCCCGTATAAGAAGGGGCTCTCCCCTGCCTTTTGGAGGAACATCAGCGGATCCTATCAGCACATGCTACCTTATCATCAAATCACACCATCATCATCACATCCTACCATGCCAGGGAGGATCATCATCATTTTTCACCTTGCAATACATCATCCATGGGGTTTTCATTCCCCTTTATCTGAGACAAAAATTTGGGTATATCTATGATTGCCCCTTGATAATTGAGCCTCCATACTCAAACTCTTGATCCTTGATCCTTATCACCAACCAATATCTTTGCTGGTTGAAAAAGAATTCAACTGATTGAATTCTTGAGTGTGTTACACCACCCCTGATCCCTTTATCCGACCAAACTGGTCCTGATCATCCTTTGATTATCTTTCTGGAACCAGTCACGTTTGACTGAAGAGGTTTTATTAAGCTTAAAACCTGGAGTGTTAAACCTCCCTTCCCTTCTTTTGAAGTTGAATTCCGCCACGCTACTCTTGAGTCCCTTGAGAAGTGTTGGGTTATTCTTGTTTGAATCAGTTATTGTTTTGCTTCTAGAGCTTCTTCAAACAATTAGCTTTGTCTTGTGCAGCCACCCAAAGTTATCTGGTACCCTTCAAGCGCTTGATTTTGGAGAGTTTGGCATTTTCATTGAGAACCTGGAGGTTGTTTGGGATTGAGTTGATCTTTCCTAAGCTTCTGCTGACAACCAGTGTCAGCTTGCTACTATGTACAGAGCAAAACTGTCAAATAGTAACACAAAACTATGAAAAATAAGAATATCTCAATTAACAAAATAAGGAGTGAGAAATCCATAAATATTATTACAGAAATGGATTTCTCACCCAAAATTAGGTAGGGTCACTCATTGACCCCACCCTTTAATTCCAAGTCCTTACATTTTTAAAATAATTAAGAAGAAAAGTACTAAAAATTATGACACCAGTATGGCACTTTTTGGCCATTCTAATATTTCACACGTATTGTCACGTATAGCGTTTACACCTAAAATTCCCTCAGAATTGAGGTGTTGTGTATATTTTAGGAGTTACACATGGAAATGTGTTAGGTCACAATTCCCGCGTGCATCCCCGCATGATTACATATCCATACGTACTAGTAGCAGCAGGTTCCCACATACTAGAGACCCGCGCGCAGCTGATTCTGCCCCGCACGCAGGGGATCCTACCCCGCGGGCATCTGTACTAACTGATCCCCGCGTGTGGATCAGTCTTGACTCATCTGACAACCAGGTACCACTCAGAAGAACTACAACCTATTTAGGGTTTCCTAGTATATGTAACAAACTGACATATGCATTAATAATGATCTAAAAAGATCAAAACTTAAATAAAATTGATGAAAATTAAGTTTAAAATATTTTTTAATAATAAATCCAAGATCTAGGATTATCACGTAAATCACTGATCCTGATCTTTCAAGACCACAAAAAACTACAAGGAGTGTTCATAAAAATTATTAAAAATTATCTACATGATCTGCAGATGATAGAAAATCAGTAAATCCCCACATCTGCAAGCTTCAAAGCAATATCAATAGTACAAATGAAGGATGAGTACTGAATGATCAAATTTATGCCATAACAGATTAATAGATCCTGTGGCTAAAATAGTACAGAAATAAAGCATATCTAAGGACAGCTGATTGACAGCACCAAGTGGAAGTGCTAATTTTGCCCTGACTGGCTTTCCAGCCTCATCCCACAAGCAGAACCCTCTCTACGTGCCCTGAGAAGATCAAAATCACCCCAAAAAGGTATTTATAAAGACCTCTTTGGATCCATTATTCCATCATCAGTTTCCAGGAATTATTTATTATCAATCAGACACCGTGTCATTATTCATAAATTGCTTATATGAAGGTAAGCAAGTGATTTATGACTTAGTCTGTAGTAGTATTATTTACCTTTATTAACCAATCAACCATTGAATTTTAGTCGAGAAATCTACCCCATCTGCTCTGAAACCTGTCCAATAATTCCAGGATTTTCGTGGTAAAGTGCTCAGAGTGCGTTTGAACCTTCCTGTCTTGGCCATTTGAGCTGTTAAGCCTGTCCATTAGTGCAATAATTCCTTTCTAAGGCACCCATCTTTATTCCAAGGTTCTTAAACTGCCTAAGGAGGCCCCTTGAAGAGAGGTTGCTAGTCTGTAAAGATCCCCAGTAGTATAATACTGTGGCCCCTCTTTTATATTATATTGAAAACCATTTACTACCAAACCAATTAAACCTTGCAACTGCTCTTATTAAATCATTTATTTGGGCTTCTAAGTATTTATTATTGAAATAATAATTATTATTATCATTCCAGAATTTTTATCACTCTCTGAAGCTAAAGGACTGCAAGGTTCCTGGTATCAGAGAGTTGAAAACCAGAGCTATTAGCTTGTGGGCATTGTTACTTACAATTGCCTTGTCTTGTTGAACTCTGAACAAACCTTGACTTCTTCTATTCAATTTTTCCCCAGCACCATCTTGCCTCAGATAGTGTTGTTTCCCCAGCTGCCAACTACTATAATCTTTATCCTCTTACTTTTGGTCCCCTGTTTACCAGGTTCTAGACTTTGATCTTGGTTACAATTAAATATTTTTGTAACACTCAGGAGGACAGCCTAAGCAGCACCTTTCCCCTCCGCAGAACTGCCATGGCCTAGCATTGTTTGGAGTCTTACATTTGGTCCCCTGGGCCGGGATCAAACCAGAAACCTTGGGATTTAAAGTCACAATCATCATCAACTTTGTAATCCAATCTTTTTCTTTTTTTTCTGTCATCATCTAGATCCGTGGAGGCAACTTGTTCTGGAAGTAAGTCCTCCCAATTGTGCACTGCCTGGGCAAGATAATTGTTGTTTTTTGAGAAACCCTACTCTTGCCACATTTGTGAGCCACTGTGGAAATCTGTTCCTTGGATTTTTTTAGGAAACTTTGTCAAAAAATGGAATCCACCAGCGACTCTTCTACTTGTCCTAAGATGGTTAAGATCAAGCCCCAGAACAAGAACTTAGGATTCAATGGGACAAATGTGGAACACTTCTTGGACTTGTACAAGATGGCTGCTTTGGTGGACGGGGCTAGCAAATTCAATATGGCCTACCAGTTACGGTTTTTTATCTCCTCTGATGAAGTTATGGAAATAATTGAGTCGTTTGAAGGTTTTGAATGGCATAACTGGACCCTGCTGCGGGGAGCAATGTTGGATTATTGGGTAAAAATAGATGTAGCACAATTTAATTTGCAGGATCTAGATAACCTTGTCTCCCAGTGGATCTCCAAGGGTGGTGTGGCTTCCGCTTCCGATTATCAGGCTTTTAGGAAATCTTGGGATCCCATCCAATCCTACCTTGTTCAAAACAATCACATCAACACAGTGGACACAATCAAAGTCCAATTTTTCCAATATTTTTCTCTTGGAGTGCAGGAAAGGATCAAGGACAAACTGGTTGAGTCTGGATCCATGATCACTACCAGGGATAATCAATTCAAGCTCCCTGATTTCCTTAACCTTAGGGGAGTGGTGGATAAAGTCATGAAAGGTCAAACAGCCCTCACTTTTGAAAAGTCTAAGACTGCTGAACCAGTCCATGCCCCCTCCTTCAAAGATTCAAATGAGATCATGAATAAAATGGAATCTGATCGCAGGCCCAAGAACCCTCAGCCTAACCAAGAAACTTCTACAATGGAAAAGATCACTAAACTGCTCAAAGCCTTTGAAAACAAAATGGATAAAAAGATTTCCTCTCTTGCTGTTCCTAAACCTTTCTAGATCTGTTCCTAAAGATACCATAGTCTGCTTTTATTCCCACAGGGAAGGCCATGGAACCGGTCTATGTCTTGAGCTCCAGAAGGACAAGGATGAGAAATTGGTAGAGCAAAAAGGGAATAAATTTTTTCTTCCTAATGTTGCCCTAATACCCTTTTATTCTTCTTGCCCCATTTGTCATGTGGTGGCCTCTTACCAGCCACCTCCTCCTATGAAGGCATCCTTGGCTTCTGTGGATTTCCAATCTTCTTGTGGTACTCTTTAACCCTGGTATCCCCCAGCTATTTCCTCCTCCTCTCTGGTTGGTACTTACCAATCCAATCCGGCTAGGAAGTGACATGAGGAGCCCAAACCTCATAAAGCTCCTTCCTTGCCAACCTCAATCCTCCAAAAACCTCCTAAAAAAAGATCCTCACCTGAGCCCTCTTCTGATGTAGAAGACATGGAGGTGGGAAAAGAACCACTCATGGAAAGGTCTCAAGATCACTCTGATCCTCATCCCTCATCTATTAAACCTCCTCAATCCCCTGATCCTGTTCCTGCTTCACCCAATCTTCCTCCCTCCACCCAGCCCAAAGTTTGGTTTGAGAGGGGAATTTCCAAAGATCACCCCAACGCTATGGAAGGGGCATTAAAGAAAATTTCTGATCTTCAAATTCCTGATCTATCTGTGGCTGAACTCCTATCAATCTCTCCATCTGTTGCTGAAGGAATGAAGAAATGGGTTTTGTGTCAACGTGTGGAAATTGGTCCTGAGGAACTCAAGGTCTCCTCTGGAACTTTGATAGAAGACTCTGGTGGAACAGATCCCTCTTCTGAGTCTAGTCTTTACTCATGTCCTCTTGGTTTTCTTCCCTGCCATCTTGGTGAATCAGCTAAAACGGTCTCCCTCCTTGTCCACTCTGGCTCTCAGCTCAACTTGATGTCGGATGCTATGGCCTGCAAACTGAAACTCAGCCCTAGGGTCAGCTTCACCTCTTCAGTTTATCGAATATGGAACCAGTCTTGCAAATTGGTTGGAATTGTTGAAGACGTTCCAGTCCGGATTGGCCGAAACATTGTTGGAAATTTTCATTTCTGGATCAAACGCTTGGACAGACCCATGATCTTGGGTCAACCTTTTCTAATCAATTTTGGAGCAACCCTGATGTTTTCTGATCAAGTTGGGGAGAGAATCCTCCTCCCCAATTCAGATGGAAGAAAAATTGAGTTTCCTCTTTGTTCTTTGGATTCTGGTTGCTGGGAAAGAGATTTCCCTGGTCATTTTCCTAAACAGAAGGATAATTCCAGTTCCTCTCATTTTTTATGGGAGTAGTTGATCCTACTAATAGTTGTAGCTCTTTTCAGCCTCAAACTTCAACTCAAGGGTCAACCCTCATCCCCAAGGCCTATTTCTCTTTCTTTTCAACGATTTCCTCTGATCTCAAAAATATCAAAAATCAAAAACAAAACAAAATGGAAAAATCCAAAAATATTTCTTCTTCATCTGTTGTTTCTTCTTTTCCTTGTACTCTTATTCCTAATCAACCTTCTTTCAGTTCCAATTTGAATCTCAGCAATGAGTCTAAAAAAGATCCTGATCTCAATCCTATTTTTGGTGGCTTTTGTATGGAAGAATATGAACTTTGGTGGAGGCAAATTGGGGTAGAAGTAAGTCCTCCCAATTGTGCACCACCGGGGTATCCTAATACTATCATTTTCAAAGCCCTAACTTGTGCCACACATGTGAGCAATGCATTATTCCCTGGGACTTCTTTTATGGAAAAGGCACCTTTGGAAAACGTTGTGGAACATCAAACTTGGAAGGCGTTAGAACTTGGTCTCAATCCCCGTAGTCAGATCTCTCTGGTCAACTCTTGGAAAAAACAAGAACCTCTCTCTTTCCTCCAAATATAAACCAGTTGCAAGGAAAATCCAACCAGTCAACCAACCAATGCCTCTCAATCTCAATCCTCCTCTTAGGTTTCCTCCTCTATCCTGCGATCCTTACTGTGGTTCACCTCAATCTCTTGCTGGTCCATTCATCCCCTCTGGCCGTGTCACTGAAGAAAGTCTGAGAGTATTCACCTTTGGACCAGATGGATGGCTTCTACCTGATGAGTTTTATTTGATCAAAAATGTCTTGGCTCTTAGGGAAAAAGCTATTGCTTTCTGTGAAGAAGAGAGAGGTCTCTTGAAAGAGTCCTATGGTCTCCCTTATATCATTCCTGTAGTAGAACATGATCCCTAGCAAAAGAAAAAGATCCCAATCCCTGCTGCCATAGTTGACAAGCTCATCAAGTTGGCCCAGGAACAATTCCAAACCGGTTTATATGAACAGTCAACTTCTAGCTATTCCAGTCCTTTTTTCTGTGTCCTTAAAATTAACAATAAACTTAGAATAGTTAATTATCTCCAGCCTCTAAATAAGGTTACTATTAAAGACTCTGGTATTCCCCCTGCTACTGAAGAGTTTGTTTAATCCTTCTCCGGGAGAGCTTGCTATGGTCTAGGTGACATTATGGGTGGCTATGACAAACAGTCCTTACATCCAATTTCTTGCCCTCTCACCACATTTGATACTCCTATTGGTCGCTTCCAGCTTACTCAATTGCCTCAAGGCGCCACCAACTCAGTTGCGGTCTTTCAGGCTCAGATGGTTTGGATCCTCCAGGATGAAATCCCCAATCATGCTGGTATCTTCATTGACAATGGCGGAATTAAAGGACCAGTTTCTGACTATAACAATGAGCTCTTACCCTGGCATTCAGGAATCTGTTGGTTTATCTGGGAATATGCAACCACTTTGGAAAGGGTCCTGTTCCAAATTGAATCATCTGGCCTCACTGTCTCAGGATCCAAATTGGCTGCCTGTGTCCCTGCTCTGGAAAATCGTTGGTCATGTGGTCTGCAAGGAAGGAATAAGAATGGCTCCATCCAAGATCAACAAGATCCTCTCTTGGCCTAATCCCATCAACCCAACTGAAGTCAGGGGTTTTCTAGGTTTTGTCACTTATGTTTGAATTTTTATCCCATCTTTATCCAAAATCTGTGCTCCCCTCTGTTGCCTGACCAGAAAAGATTCTGAGTGGATCTGGACCCAAAATTGTGAATATTCTTTTCAGCTGCTTAAAATGATGGTTAGCAAAAAGATAGTCTTGAGGAAGATAGCTTATGGACCAGGAGCTGGCAAGATCAAATTGGCTGTTGATTCCAGTTATCAATCTGTTGGGGCTGTCCTCACCCAGGAAGATGAAAATGGTTGGGACCATCCTGCTCTCTATGAATCCCTGTTATTTTCAGAAGTAGAATCCAGGTACTCCCAACCAAAACTGGAACTCTGTGGCGTGGCTCAAATGTTGAAGAAACTTCAAACTGTCCTCTGGGGTCAACACTTTGAGTTACAAGTCAACGCAAAATCCATCATCAAAATGATCAATGCCCCCAGCCTCCCAAATGCTCCTATGACCCGTTGGGTGGCCTTTATCCAGCTTTCCTCGTTTGATATTGTTCATAGGCCTGGAAAATCCTTCACCATGCCTGATGGTTTGTCTTGAAGCCCCCTTGGAGACAAAGAATTGGATGTTGGAGTGGACTTTGACAAGGAAGAGCCTTTAATTTTTCCAGTCTTCACCTTTTCCTCTCAAAATTATTCCAGCTTCCAACAAGGTTTCTGGCTAAAATTAGAGCAGTACCTTTCCACTCTCCAAAGGCCTCCTGATCTCCCCGCTAAAGATTTCCGATCACTCAAAAGGAAGTCCTCCAATTTCTTTGTCCAAGTTACTAGGCTTATGAAAAGAGGCAATACTTGTGCTCTAATTGTCATCACAATCCCCGCTAAGCAAGATTCAATCCTCAAAAGTCTCCATGAAGGCCTTGGGCATTGCAGCAAAACGGAGACCTATTGGCGTATATCCAAACAATTCTGGTGGCCATCTTTGAAGAAATCAGTCTCTCAATGGTGCAAGAGTTGCAAATTATGTCAGAAACATGATCTTAGGCGCCCGGCTGAAATTTTTTATCCCACTGGAGAGTCCACTGTCTTTGGAAGGATTGCTATGGATGTGGTTCACATTAGGGCTGGTGAAGCTAAGTACCTCATTGTGGCTAGAGATGATTTTTCTGGATTGGTTGAAGAAAAATTTCTTAAGATCCTCAGCTCTGAATTGGTAGCAGCTTTTCTTTACAAGTCTTGGACAATGCGTTATGGCTTGGCTTAATCTTATTCAACCAATGGTGGCTCTGAGTTTGGTGGCAAACTGACCAAAATGATCCAATCACTTCCTGTTTAAAATAGGGTGACCACTCCTTATTATCCTGAAGGACAAGGCATGGTGAAATGAGGCCATGCCCCTTTGAAGGCTGCTCTTGTCAATTTGGCTGGTGAAAGTGGAAAGAATTGTCACAAATTTCTTCCTCTGGTCCTCTTCTCCAATCAAATATCAACCAAACAAACCACTGGCTACTCACCTTATGAAATCATCTTTGGACAAAGGGCTGTCCTTCCTCT
Organism: Puccinia polysora; assembly: GCA_025617555.3. Lineage (NCBI taxonomy): Eukaryota > Fungi > Basidiomycota > Pucciniomycetes > Pucciniales > Pucciniaceae > Puccinia > Puccinia polysora. Next base: position 23,391,250 of record CM062613.1, on the reverse strand, counting down.
TGATCTAGAAATGGAATCTTTCTTATGTATTTCTTGGGAAAAGGTTTCTTCCACCACTGATATATTGGTTGCCAGATCCAATCAACTGGAGCAAAGTGAAGATGTTTGTGACAAAGCTTATCAGAAAATGATGGAGTCAAGGGAAAAATCAGTCCAGTATTGGGAGGATAAGCATTCCAATCAAGTCAGGAACCCCTTGAATCCCGGTGATCTAGTTTTAGCTTACAACAAATCCTTGGAAACTCAGTGGGTAAAGGTTTTTTTCCAATTGCTGGAATGGTCCTTATTGAGTGGTCCGTCAAGTCAAAGGTGGATCATATCTTTTGGAGGAACTGGATGGTACTCAGATGGCCAGAGGGTTCTCTGCTGATCAGGTCAAGAAATTTCATTGTCATAGAGGCAACTTTGATCAGAAGTAAGTCCTCCCAATTTTGCACTGCCAGGGTCATCAGCTGTGTTTTTGTTGTGAAATCTACTTTATGCCACATACGTGAGCACCTGGGACGCCTTCTTCATTTTATTGCAGTCAACGCTGGAAGATGTTCTTTGGATTGATCAAGATATTCTTTTCAATCACCCTCAAGATCAAATGGCCACTTCTTGTGTTCAATCGTCTTTCCTTTCTTTTTTATGACATCAAGCGCAGATGCAGAGTAGGGAAAGTCTGTCAGTTGGGGAGAGATGTGGTGAGCAAATCTGGACACCCTGGACCAGATGCAGAAAAATTCAAAGTTTTTTATGATTCTTTTATTTATGTGTTATTCATCAAAAAAAAATCGGAATTTCTTCTTTAGTATCACTTCTCCAACTTCCTCATCCTGTCAAACATCCCTTTGTCCCATTGGTCTAGGACAGGCTTTTCATGGCCTCACCATCTAGACACGGCGTTCAAGTCCTTCTGTTGTCTTCCCCCCCCCTTCCTTTTGGCCAAACGCGCGGGCCAAGACCCACTTGGCCCAAACTTCCCTTCATCTTCATCCATCTCTACCGCCAAACCAACTTTGATCAACTCCATCAATCATCGGCCAATCCATCCCGTTGCACCCCCAATCCTTCCAACCTGAAAGTGTGTTGTTGGGTGTAGCTTTCCTCAGGGATGAGGTTCAATCCAGTCAACTTGGATTGATTGACCGTCATCCTTCAACATCCTGAGTTGATTGTAGCCTTAGAGGCATTCAACAAGCTAATATATTGTCCATCTGACTCAATGCTCAAAAGCTTGATCAACTTGTTCATCCACACCATCCAGAGGCAACAGCAAGATCTCAATCCAATCTTCATCCTTCTCCTCCTCAAGGGTCTCATCCTTCACTCTCTTCCAACCGCACCCTTTCAACCATCCAAACTCAACCTAGCCACCTCCTTCTCTCAACTCTTTCTACCCACGTTCATCAACCTCCGCTTGATTGTATCCTCACCCCATCTTCCCTTACTTGATTGTCTCAATCAACAGCTCATCATCTGTCTCTCTCATCTATTGACTTGACTGGTCCACTTAAATCCATCTACCCCTCAAGCCCTCACTCCCATTGCCAACATACTTCCTGTTCAATCCGTCTCTGCTCCCCATCCAATCCTCCACCCAATCCCCCTTGGTCCGCGAATTGGCCAACACCGATCCATCAATAACTGGAACCCCCTTCCATCCTTGGGTGGGGGTAGGAGAGTGACGTCTACTGCCCGCAGACACCCGCGGGCAGTCTGGCCCATTTTATTTTCCCACCCCTTCCGCCTTTGGGTGTGGGGTGGGTGATCCTGGTATTTGTTGCGCGCCTCCGTCCAGGGACGGACGCAGGATAGGTGAAGGGATGAAGATAGATCCCACCCTGGTCAGGCAGGCCGTATTTCCACCGGCCTGTGTGATAAAATTTTTCTGGTCACCTAAAAATCTGAAAATCAAAAAAAAAAATCCGCTCCATTTGTAGTATCCCTTGTACATAGTCTAACAGGGCCTCGTGCCCATATAAGGAGGGGCTCTCCCCTGCCTTTTGGAGGAACATCAGGGTATCTTATCAGCACATGCTACCTTATCATCAGATCACACCATCATCATCAAATCCTACTATACCAGGGAGGATCATCATCATTTTTCACCTTGCAATACATCATCCGTGGGGTTTTCATTCCCCTTTATCTGAGACAAAAATTTGGGTATATCTATGATTGCCCCTTGATCCTTGAGCCTCCATACTCAAACCCTTGATCCTTGATCCTTATCAAAAACCAATAGCTTTGCTGGTTGAAGAAGAATTTGACTGATTGAATTCTTGAGTGTGTTACACCACTCCTGATCCCTTTATCCGACCAAACTGGTCCTGATCATCCTTTGATTATCTTTCTGGAACCAGTCACGTTTGACTGAAGAGGTTTTATTAAGCTTAAAACCTGGAGTGTTAAAACTCCCTTCCCTTCTTTTGAAGTTGAATTCTGCCATGATACTCTTGAGTCCCTTGATAATTGTTGGGTTATTCTTGTTTGAATCAGTTATTTTTTTGCTTCTGGAGCTTCTTTAAACAATTATCTTTGTCTTGTGCAGCCACCCACATTTATCTGCTACCCTTCAAGCGCTTGATTGCAGAGAGTTGGGCAGGTTCATTGAGAACCTGGAGGTTGTTTGGGATTGAGTTGATCTTTCCTAAGCTTCTGCTGACAACCAGAGCTATCAGCTTGTGGTTGTTGTTACTTACAATTGCCTTTCCTTGTTGAACTCTGAACAAACCTTGACTTCTTCTATTCAAATTTTCCCCGGCACCATCTTGCCTCAGATAGTGTTGTTTCCCCAGCTGCCAACTACTATAATCTTTATCCTCTTACTTTTGGTCCCCTGTTTACCAGGTTCTGGACTTTGATCTTGGTTAAATTTAACTATTTTTGTAACACTCAGGAGGGCAGCCTAAACAGCACCTTTCCCCTCCGCAGAACTGCCACAGCCTAGCTCTGTTTGGAGTCTTACAGCGTATCATTAATACCTTCCTCAGAAACCTCCAAAGACATTTCTGAATCCCAAGATTGAAGCCTCTTTTGGCAAGCAGCCCTACTTGGAGTCTTACAGCGTATCATTAATAACTTCCTCAGAAACCTCCAAAGACATTTCTGAATCCCAACATTGAAGCCTCTTTTGGCAAGCAGCCCTACTCTTCCCACCTCTCTGTATTTTTTTCAAGCCATCTCCTTCCATCTTGTTCCCTCCTAATCCTATAATTAGATTGGGGTCAGGACCAAGAAGGGATTTGATTTTTTGTGTAACATTTTGAGGGGGGTTGGAGAAGAATTGGACATTCACCAATAGCAGCTGAGGGATTGGAAAAAAAAAACCAAAAAAAAAACAGTCAGTGAAATGGACATCATTGGTGAAAAAAGATTGGATCCAAAAAAAATAAACCAAACCTGGACTTAATTCCAAGTTCACCAGAAACGTGATCACCAAAAAAAAAAAATGCATCAGCACCCAAAATAAAAATAAAAAAACCTCACCGGGATGTGAGGTAATTGGGCAGGGCCTTTGGTTTGGGTTGGGTTTGGTCCTGTGGCCAGGTAGGCAGGGCCCGGGAACCAGGGAGGGGGGGAGGTTGGTCAGCGGGGCAGGCAGGCGTTGGGGGGCGGGGCTGATGCAAGGGGGAGGAGGGCGGGCCAAGGTGGTGCCGGAGGGCAAGCAAGGAGGGGGGGGCCAAGGTGGGGCTGGCGGGCAAGCAAGGAGGGGGGGCAGAGCTTGGGCTTGCAAGCAAGGAGGGGGGGCAGTGGTGGGCATGGTGAGCAAGGTGGAGGGGCCTTGGTGGAGCCAGCGGGGGTGGTGGGCCCGGCAAGCAAGGTGTGGTTGGCAGTGGTGGGCCCGGCAAGTGAGGTGGTGGGAAAGGTGGTGGGACCAGCAAGCAAGCAAGGAGGGGGGGGTGAAGGAGCAAGCAAGAGGGAGGAGTCAGCTAGGATGGAGGCAAGAGGAGGAGGGGGGAGCTTACCTGAGGACCTGAAGGTATCTGGAGGGGGATGGAACAATTTTTTATCTTCTAATGATGGGGAGGATGAGGAGGAGGATGAGGAGAGCTTACCAGGGGTGCCAAAGGTTTTGGGTGAGGAGGAGAGTGGACCAGTGGTTTGGTGGGGTGAGGGGGGCGGTGTGGTGGTGTGAGGTGTTGGGTAAGTTTTGTCTAAGAAAAAAAAAGAGAAAAAAAATGGAGTGAGTCAGCCTAGAATTCTTGGTTGAACAACCAAAACAAAAAAATAAAACATTTTTTACCTATTTCAAAACAAAATCAGGTTTTGGAGAGTTTGTCTTCTTGGAACCATGTATTGCTTTTGTAGTAGAGCATTCAAAGCCAACCAAGTTGATTCCCAATTGAAGTCTGAATTGGAGTCTGAATTGGAGTCAAATACTAACAAAATTTCAGTCAGCTTTTTTGCATTTTCAACTTGCTAGCAGGAAGTTTAATTTGACATGTTGAGAAAGATGGTGATTTTATGTGGGGTGATGAGATGATGATGGGGTTTGTGTGAAGATGGAGATGTGAAGCAATAGATATGTGAAGAAATAGATATGTGAAGCAATTGAGATGTGAATCAATAGAGATGTGAAGGGATAGAGATGTGAAGCAATTGAGATGAGATGTGCCTGAAGCAATGGAGATGGGATTGGTATGGATTTGCTGATGTGGATGGGTGTTTTAGATGTGATGGATGGTGGATGGATGATGATGCATAAAAGGCAGGTTTGATGGCGGGTTTGATGTTTGAAATCTTCCATTTTCATGAAACCCGCCATTTTGAAATACACCAGTTAGGGGGTATGTGTATTTCAGAAACCCAGCTTTTTTAATGGCAGGTTTGGTCAAAAAAATGGCAAGTTTCTAATGGCTGGTTTGCTAACTCCGATACGCCCTAATAAGGTAGGGACACTCACTCACCCCACCCTTGAATTCCAACTCCTCCTATTTTTACAAGATAATTAAAAGGAAATTACCAAAAAACATGGAATCACTATGGCACTTTTTGGCCATTTCAATATTTCACATGTGATGTCATGTATAGGTTTCACACCAAACATTTACTCAAAATTGATGTTTTGTGTATATTTTAGGAGTTACAGGCAGATTTGTGTTGTGTCACAATTCCCACGCGCAGCCCGCATCCATACAGCAAGGGTACACATGCCTGACACTCAATATGTGGGAACCTGTCAAGAAACCTGCATGCAATATACTACTGGCCATGGATGATGGATTACCGCATGCAGCTGTCAAGCCTGCACGCGTCAAAAACAAATGCACCTTTCCTGAAAGCCAGGTACCGCAGGAACATGCTGCAACCTTCATTCATACATAATTCATATGTAAAAATTTGACTGACGGATAGAGGAATGTCTGAAACCTCATAATATTTAATTAAAAGTGTGAAATGTAAATTAAGGGGAAAAATAATAAAGGTTTTCATGTAAATGTGATTCTATGATCTTTATGAACCACAAAACATATCAAGAAGTTCACCTAAAAATTATCAAAATTTACCAACTAGTGCAGAAGATGGCGTAGACTCTCAAAATACCCACTTCTTCCCATTTTACTCAAAAGAAAACAATACAAAATAAAGAAATATGCCAGAAATATAAAAATAAAAAATTAACATTTAAACAGTTTCTGAAAATTATTTCACATATAAAAATGACACAAGCAGGGTTAGCTGATTGACAGCACTAAGACTACGTGCCAAACTAGCCCTGGCCAGCTTTCTAGCCTTAGAACACAAGTAAAACCCTCTCTAAATGCCCTGAGAAGGTCTTGTTACCCCAAAAAGATATATAAACAGCCCTTATTGGATGATTTGAACCCAATTAATTTTTAAGTAATCAAACCAGACCCCTTTCCGTCCGTTATCAAGTGTTTATATAAGTTAAAAAAGTTATTTATGGCCTCATTATGATAGTATAACTGTTAATTCTAACCCCACCATTAATTCATTGAAGAATATCAGCAAAATACCCAATAATTTTCCAGAGACCCTTTCAACCATGAATTCCTGCAAGAATCTTGGAGTGCCTGCTTAAAGTAGTAAGTTATCTCCACCTGTATTTCAGGCATAAGTGCTGTGAGACAGACAGTCCACCCATTCCCCTTGAGTAAACTACTTTTTATTAAATCACTTAGGACCTCATTGTCCCAAGGTCTTTACACGGTTAAAAAGAGCCCCTTGAAGAGAGGTTTTTGCAATAAAAATCACCTGCTTTGTATGAACTGTGGCCCTTATTGAAAAATATATTTAAATAATTTTTTAACCAAACCAAACTCCAAACTTTTCACTTGCTTTTAATCAATATTTTTGAGCATTTTGCATGTTTTCTTGGAATTATTGTTGTTCCAACACCAATATCACTTGATGTAGCTAAAGGACTGCAAAGTTCCTGGTATCAGTAAGCTGAAAGGTTTTCCAATAACTCTTGTGATATTTCATCAATACTTTGATTCTTTCCTCCTTGGTTGAGTCCAGCTGGGGTGGCATAGGAGGAGTGGTATCCACCTGGGATGACACACTGGGTGAGGGATGACTCTCCAACATTGAGTTGGTTGAGTTGGCTTCCTTTGTTGCCGTTTCTGTCATGAATAATGCTATGGGCATGGTTTAAGCCCCCTCATTGCGTTTGCAACTGGAGTCCTTGCCTGTGTGGGTTCCTCTGGGCAGAGATCCATATGATGGGGCTCTATCACTTGCACAGGTGTTGCACATATTTTGGAACAAAAAAAAAATAATATAATAATTTTTTGTAAAAAATTTGAAAAAACAAAAAAATATAAAAAAAATATTTTTTTCAGTGTTTTTATCTTTTTACACTTTTTTCCAAAACTTTAAAAAAACTTAAAAAAATATAAAAATAATATTTTTTTGAGTTTTTCCAATTTTGAATGATTTTTTATACTTATGTATATTTAAGGTTAATGGTACCAACACTTGGTTGGGTTCAATACTGTCCGTGGGTGGTATTCCAACTGGGTCTAAATGAGTTCCAATCATATTTTGGGGAAAATGCAGGGGTAAGTCCAATGGTACACTGTCTGGGACGGCCTCAAAAAGGTCTTGATAAATTAGATCACCAAATAAAAAGTCCACTACAATAAATAAAACAACAAAAATATGAATTTTGTAGTTTCATGTGGCTTTGTGTTATTTTAAAAGCAAATAACTGTAATAATCACTTGTGTGAGTTTTCTTTTTGTTTTTCTTTTCCTTGTTTAGTCTATTCAAGATTGAAAGTTGTTTTTGATATATTTTCCACTCCTTATGCTGCATTAATTAAGAATTGAAATTTATAATTCTTTCCAATTCAAACTCCTTTCTTTTAAAGCTTGATTCTTATAATAAAGAAGCCTTTCCTGTTGTTTTTCAGGAGTTAAAATAACAGGCACAAAGTTAAATATTTTTTGTTCCTTTTTCTGTTTAAGAAGATTCAAATAATAATTGATCAATTCTCTGTTGGTCTTAAGATCCACTGGAAGAATAAAAAAATCAAAAATAGGTTATAAGTATTTTAACTTATTTTTAAAAATATATTGCCTGTTCCCAGGAATAAATAATTAAAAATTAATTATTTAGGGATATTTCCTAGACATACCCCCAGTTTTCAGCTCTCTGATAACAGGAACCTTGCAGTCCTTTAGCTACAGAGAGTGATAAAAATACTGGAATAATAATATTCCAAAGATAAACACTTAAAAAAATTAAATAATAAATATGTTAAGAGCTGGTGCAAGTTTAACTTGGTTTTTTTAAAAAGGGTTTCAATATTTTATAAAAAGAGGGGCCACAGTGTTATACTACTGGGGATCTTTACAGAAAGACAACCTCTCTTCAAGGGGCCTCCTTGGGCAGTTTCAGAACCTTGGAATAATTATGGGTGCCTTCTAAGGAATTATCCACTAATATGGAAGGGCAAAGCAGCACAAAAGCACAACTTAATTTTAGTAATAGTTCACAGAAAGCCGGAAAAGATTCAGGTAAATTTTTTCAGAGCAGATGGGGTTGATTGCTTGACTATACTTTAGTGAATCAGGTTGATTGGTTTTGGGAAATAATAATAACACTTCAGGCCAATTCATAAATTGCTTACTTATCTCTTTATAAGCACTTGATGAAAAATGACATGGTGTCTGATTGATAATTATAAATTCCTGGTAAAACTGATGGGTAACAATAGATCCAAATAGGTCTTTATAAATAAATTTGGAGGTGATAAAGAGCTTCTCAGGGCACGTAGAGAGGGTTCTGCTCATGGGCTGAGGCTAGCAAGCCAGCCAGGGAAACCTTTGCACGTCCACTTGGTGCTGTCAATCAGCTGATCTCAGATCTTCTGTATTTCTGTGCTATTTTAGCCACAGGTTCTTTTAATCTGTTAATTATGTAATTCTGATCATTCAGCACTTATCCTTGATTTGGAATATTAATATGAAACTAAAGTTTTTATATTTGGACATTAATTTATTTTGCATTGTCTGCCAATCACATAGGTAATTTTCAAAAATTTTTACAGCCAATCCTTGTAGTGTTTTGTGTCCTTCAAAGATTAGGATCTGTATGTGTTTTGGTAATCGTTAATATTTGATTTTCAATTTAAAATAATTGAAAATTAATTCTTTAATAATTTTATTTAGGTTTTAAGTTTTTGACATCATTTCCATGCATATTTCACAATCTTACATATACCATTTATATCCTACTAGTTGGTAGCTCTTGTCAGTGGTACCTGATGTCATATTTGTGACAATGGATCCTGATGTGGCGATCAGTCCATTCAGGTGACTGCGGGGTAGTATATTCTGCATGCGTGGCAATAATGCCTGAGAGCGGGACTTCTGTTTGCAGCAATGTGATGCTACAGGTACGCAGGGGTTTTGTGGGGATGCTGGATACGTGCAGGAATTGTGACATAACTCATTTCCATGTGTAACTCCTAAAATATGCACAACACCCCTGTTTTGACTGAATTCTAGGTGTGGAACCTTTACGTGAAAACATGTGTGAAATTTTAAATTGGCCAAAAAGTGCCATGGTGGTGCCATGAAGTTTTTTTCAATATTTATTTAGTTATTTAAAAAATGAAGGTGTTACAATTCAAGGGTAGGGTCAGTGAGTGAACCTACCTAATTTTGGGAGGGGAATCCATTTTGGTAATAATATTTATGGATTTCCTGCTCCTCCTTTGGTTACATTAATATTTTTATTGATTTGGTTTATTTTTTTAATTTGGCATGTTTCTCTGTAAATAGTAGCAAGCTGACATTATTGGTGTGACGCATGTTTGAAAAAAATCTTGAATAAATTTAAGTGCAGCTCAAGCAGTTTCTACACATAATATGCTTGATGATGTTTGAAGGCATGCATTATCATCTTCCATGTTGATAGATAATGATGAATAAATTGAATTTTTGATGTTTGAAATCTACCATTTTAATTAACCTTTCATTTTGGAAGACCCCAGTGAAAGGGTGGGTGTATTTTGAAAATCCCCCATTAAAAAATGAATTTTTGGTTCAAAAAATGGAGGGTTTGGTCAAAATAATTGTAGTTTTCTAATGGAAGATGTTTTAAATTTGATAAAATCTAGTTTCACTGTATATAACTGGAAACTGGCTATCCAATGGACAGGGATATCCAATTTTGAAAAATGTATCCAATTTGAAAGAAGGATAAATTAATGCTGAATTGAATTCCTGGTCATAAGGAAAAGAATAAAATTTTAAACAACTTCAGCTGTAACCCATTGAGGTTGACTCCCAAACCATTTAGCAAGAGCCTTTCAATAAATCATTTGATCTTATTTTTCTCTTGGATTCCTTTAATTTCACATTTGGTGCTTGTTTGATAATTTCAGGGAATATTGAACAGAAAATTGACCTTTGAAATGTAAATTTTTTCATTGTATTCAGATAGGGAACCAATTTTTCCTTTTAAAGGATTAAAACAGGCTTTTTCACATATTTGAGTCTTTCCATTTGAAACAGTCTCTTGATTTATAACCAGAATATAGATTTTATGCTGTCCAAGATTCATTTCTAAAATTTCCTTTTAAATTTGGAATTCTCATTGAAAATTAGAAAATAGAAAGCTCAGGCAATTCTTTTTTTTATTTTTCTGCAAAAACCAGTATTCATCCATGGTCAGGTGTATGTAGCTTTTTAAAGGACTAGAAACATTCATTTATAAGGAGTAGTTTTAAAATGGAGAAATGGTTACCATATTTCATTTTGATCTGAAAAAATTGTTGGGAATATGGTGCCAAATTTCATTCATCCCAAAAGAAAAATATTTTTCTGACATATGTATATATTTTTACTGAGTCCTGTTGTAAATTAATTTATTATTATTATTTCCATAATTTTTGATAAAAATATCTTTTGGATCTATTTATTCAATTTAGTATAAAATAAAATATTTCCTTGAGCTCTAAAATGTTTTTTGTGATATATAATTTGCTTGAATTATTCCTATATAAAATTAAAAAAATCTTTCAATTCCTTCATGTTATTACTAGTATATGCCCCCCTATGTTGGGGAGGCACGGTTTTTGCCCAGTGCAGTATGGGCTTTTCCCAGTGAAGTATGGTATTTTCCTGGTGCAGTATGTCAGCTTCCTGATGCCAGGAACCTTGCTTTCCTTTAGCTACAGAAAGTGATGCTGGTGTTGGAATGATAATAATTCCAAGAAAGTACTTAACATGCTCAAAAATAATGATATGGTAAGAGCAAGTGAAATGTTTGGATTGTTTTTGGTCAAAAAAGGTTTTAAATATATTTTAAAGCAGGGAAAAAGTTCATACAGAACTGGGGATCTTTGAAGCCTAAGCAATCTCTCTTCAAGGGGTAACTTTGTACCATGTAGAACCTGGAGCAATGGGGTCCTTTTGATTCACAAAAAGGGGTTGAACCAAGGAAATGGGTGTGACAGGATGTTTAAAACACTTGAGTCTGGATGCAAGGAGGAGATAAATTACTTCATTAATCAATGGCTCCAAGAATATTGCAGAAATTCATGGTTTGAAAGGGTCTCAAGGCAATAGTTGGGATTTTTGCTGATTTTCTTCAATTTAATTAAAAATTGGCTTGGAATTAATAACTATTCCATCAGGAGGCCATATATCACTTTTTTATCTTCTTATGAACAATTGATCATTGATTGCAAGTGGTCTGGAATGATTCTACAAATTACTGGGGTCAAAACATCCAAAAAGGTGTTGTATATATGCCTTTGTGGGGTGAGGGGGCCTTCTCAGGGCAGGTAGGGAGAGTTGTGCTTGAGGTTTAAGGCTAGCAGGCTGGCAAGGGATATTTTGGGACTCATTCTTAGTTCTTTCACTCAGCTGTACCTTTCTGTGTCATATTCATGTGTGAAATAAATTTCAGAACCTGTTAAAGATTAATTTGTTATTTCTGTAGTTTTGAAATATTTCCTAATTTTGTACTATATTCTTTTGAGAAAAGTGGTCAGAAGTGGTTACTTGTAGATTTTGCGTCATCTGCGGATCATTTTGGTAATTTGTAATAATTTTTAAGGGAACTTCTTGATATGTTTCATGGTTCATAAAGATTTGATAATTTTATTTTTTGTGACAACCTTTATTATAACTTCCCCTAGTATGTCTGTTTTATAATTTGATTCCTATACTTTTTATTCAAATTTTAGAGGTTTCAAATCATTCTTTGTCTGTTGGTTGCATTATTACATATGCATGATTCATGCGTAAGGGTTGTAGCATGTTCTTGCGGTACCTAGTTGTCAGAAGTTGTGCAGGCAGTTTTGATGCGTGCATGCTTGACAGCTGCGGGTGAGAATCTGGAATCCATGGCCAGAAGTATATTGCACACGGCTTTACTGACAGGTGCCTAAATTTTGAGTTTCAGGCGCGTGCAATCTTTACTGTATGGATGCAGGGCCGCGCGCAGGAATTGTGACAGAACACAAAACCAGCTGTAACTCCTAAATTATACACAACACCCCAATTCTGAGTGAATTTTAGGTGTGAAGCCTACATGTGACAATGCATGTAAAATTTTCACATTTGCAAAAACTATTTGAAGTGGTTTTGTGGTTTTGGTCCATTTTCTTGTAGGTTTATTTAGAAGTATAAAAAGTTGGAATTCAGAATTCAAGGGTGGGGTCAGTGAGTGACCCTACCTTATTTTAGGTGAGGAATCCAAATTTTTAATAATATTTTAGGATTTCTCACACCTTTATTAGTTATTCTTTATTTCAATTTTTATTCTAATTTGACAGGTTGCTCTGTACAAGTAGCAAGCTGACAGGTGCAGTATTGACTTTGCCTGGTGTCAATGCAAGAGGTGCATAACAATATTGGTCAATGAATACAAACCCAAGTACCTCAAAGCCAGGTAAGGGGTGGGAAATTTGTTCAATACAAAAAATATTTTAAAATTCTATTTATGTTTCTATGATTTGTTTATAAATAAACTAGTATATGCCTCTCAATTTGGGGAGGCATGGGATTTTCCCAGTGCAGTATGGGCTGTGCCCGGTGCAGTATTGACTTTTCCCAGTATCAATGCTAGAGGTGCGTATATGACAACGCTGATAAATGAATACAAAACCAAGGACCTTGATGCTGTTCAAGGTGTGGGAAGTTATTCAATCTTTTTATAGAAGTAGATTTTTTGATTCAATCTTACAACTGATGTTTGGGCCTTGTGAGATCTTGCTGTTACATGTTCCATGTCTTTAATTGAACAACATCAAGCTACCCATCAAAATCAGTTCATCAAAAAACTTCCTCAATGTGGAAGCAATACCCTTATTGATAGATATATGTATCATCTTCATTTATAAATGAGATGGTATGTCATTAAATTCTTGCATTCAAATCACAATCAATAAATTTCCATCACCTCCTTTCAGTTCTTTTTACAGTATTTGAGTTCTGCCCATGTCCCAGTAAGTTGTAATTTGAAATCTACCTTGAAGTCTTTTTTCCTTTTTCCAAAGAATGTTTCCAAGCTCCTGCTTCTTCAGATAATCCAGGTTTCAATACCTGTGTTTGGGTTCTGTTACCAGTGTTTGGGTTCTGTTGAATTAAGTGTGTTGTGCTTCATTCAATGGTGCTTTCTCCTGTTGAAGCCTCATCATCAATCCCTAAAACAAAGTATTTTAGCTCAAATTTGGGAGAATTAACCCAATATTTTCCTAAACTTCTCATTCATTCAATTTCAATGTCTTTTGTTTTTGTTTTTTTTTTTTTTTAAAAAAAAACTCTTCAAAATTAGGCTTCTATGCGAAGGTGCTTGACTAGAGACCGAGTAACTTGAGTTCAAAGAATTCAGTTTGAGGTCAGTCAAAGGTAGAGGTCGTTGACTATTTTCATGACAAGTTAATTATTTCTTTGTTTGATGAGAATGATGATCGATCATATTTCGAAAATTCGACCTACCCGGTGGAATGGAACTCAAAGGATCGAAATAGTTACCGGAGTCCTGCCACGTGACCTTCCCTTTTTGCTACATGTCCTTTCTTCAGTCGATCGCCCGACAGTCCTCGGACCATCTGCTCTGCATCGGGACCGATCAAGATCCAGCTTGTCGAGCTGTCGCGAGGCTGGGGGCAGTTACCAACCTTGAGTTTCATCCAGTGAGTTCCTTCCTCTAGTCCTCTCGTCTAAGCACCCTGCAAGTCTTCCTCCTTCTTTCGTTACATTTGTTTACGATGTTCCACCCAGACTGATCGGTGCTGCTTGGGATTTTTTTACACGTTAGATAACAGTGTCCTCAATCAATGCGTCTCATCAAGCCTACCTATGGATCGTGAATTCTGGGTCTTAGGACTCATACCCGGTTTTTTAGTTCGATTGGGCTTAATCTGTTACTCCGTATACCATGATCAACGCTCTGCGTTAAAGTATACGGATATCGATTATCAAGTGTTCTCTGATGCTGCCCGATCACTTTTGTCGCCATCAAGTACGAACGGCTCGTCATGGTTCGGTTCTCCATACGATCGAGCAACCTATCGTTACACCCCGCTCCTCGCCATCCTACTGACCCCAAACGAGCTCATTCATCCATGTTGGGGCAAAGCGTTGTTCTCACTAGCGGACTTGCTCATCGGCATTTTCCTTTACCAACTCTGTCCTAAGCATACCGTACTTTCACTTCACGGCCGCCTGGTAATTCTCATTTGGGTATTGAATCCTTTCGTCATCAGCATCTCCACCCGTGGCTCTAGTGAGGCATTAATCGGGGTGGTCATCGTCAGCTTTCTGTTTTCAGCCGAGAGGAAGAAATGGCACATGGCTGCCGTTCTTCTAGGACTGGCCGTCCATCTCAAGATATTTCCATTTCTCTATGCCGCCGGTGTTTGGGCTCGACTAGGTAGATTTAAACACCCGAAATCGAACTGGTTTTCTATCAATCGATCTCAATTCCGCTTTGGGGCCACAAGCCTTTTGATGTTCATCGGTCTAAACTCATTGATGTATTTACTGTCAGTTGAACATTTGATCGTGCCTCTTGCTTTAGTTTATTTGCATTCCACTTCGCTCACCCGGCTCGTTTTGACAGCTGGGGACACGAGTTCATAGAACATAGCTTCCTCTACCATTTGCGTCGTTTGGATCATCGCCACAATTTCTCGCCGTACTTTTATCCGATATATCTAAGATTTACGTCGTCGGTCTCGAATCAATCGTCGGCGATAAAAATCTTACAGCACCCCTTGATTAGTTTCATTCCCCAGATGAGCCTGAGTCTGTTTTTGGGGTTCTATTATGGTCAAAATGATTTAGCGTTCGCATGCTTTATCCAAACTTACGTTTTCGTTACTTTGAATAAAGTTGTTACATCCCAGGTGCGGCTTTCATCCCCAGTTTACAAAAATTTAACCTCACCCAATTCTCGTACCCCTTTCCCTGACACGTTCCTGGTATAGTACATCATGTGGTACCTTTGGTTCATTCCCCTCTTGGTCAAAAAGATCAAACTGTCCATCTTGGAATTTATTGGCGTGGCAACGATATGGATTGCCACTCAGGTACTTAACATTTCCTTTTCCTTCTCGTTTCTCATTAGTTGCACCGAGTGCTAACTTTCCAAACCCAACCCAACCCAACAAGGCGATTTGGCTATCGCAGGGATATCGATTAGAATTTCTGGGAGAACCGGTTTTTAAGCTGGTTTGGCTGAGTAGCTTAGCTTTTTTGATTGGGAACAGTTGGATTATTGGAATGTTGATCGTTGGATATTCAAGGTCATCACTCCCGGGGGATACTTCCGATTCAAAGATCAAACGGGCTTAGCTGAACACAAAGTCCTTCTTGTCCAGTTTGGGTTTGTCATTCCAACGACAAGCTTATTTCTGTGCTCAAATGCAATGAGCCTCAAAGGCACCATTGCTTTTGGAAAGAAAAATTTCCTGTTTCTTTTGATATCGTAGTCGGCTCATCATGCGCCCCCCCCGGACTCCTTGGCAACCCATCGTGAAAAATCATAATAAAACTGTGTAACTGCCACAACGATCTTCCGTAATAAAATAAATGCCGCATTAGATACCATATGGCATTCAGTCATTCAAACTTGATATTGCTAATGGTCGGTGTGCTTCAAGAGATGCAACTGATGGTAAAATTATGGACTGAGTTTGTTGATTCTATTTTTTTTCTTAAAAAAAAAATAAAAAAAAACTAGACTTTTGGTTTATAAAAGTATGCCTTCAAGAGTATTCTACAAAACCCGCTACTAATCTCAAATGAGAAATTCACACTCCTTGCCAAGGAGACTTGGGGATGGTTCAAGGCCCATCATATGAGTAACATTGTTTTCTAGTATTCTTGAGGGCTTGTTTTAGTTTGTCAGCCTACACAATGTTAAGAGTGTTGCTTCTTTTTGGATACTGAAGGTGATAGAAATGGAAAAGGGCATATTCACTCAGAAGAAGCAAATTGTCAGATGGCAAGTAAGTCAGACCAAGACAACTGATGGGTTTTCTACACCATCAACAATTGGTTTAGTCTTGATCTATGTTTTATGCTATATGCATTGTTCTGTCACATGCGCACCTCATGTACTGAGAGAGGAAAAGGTAATAGGTGGTTTTGGTACAAATGGGAAGTCTCACCTGCCCACCCTACATACTATAGGGCAATCTAGATGGATGTGAGCACAAATGTCAGAAGGCTTATTGCATGAGAAATCCAAGGATAGCAAGGATAACTGGAAGGCCAACTTCAAAGTTTGAAGTCTCAGGCAAATTGCAAGAAAGTGTTCCAGTAAAGGGGAACTGTGACAAAGCTCAATGTGAAGACTCAATCTCAGTGAGAGATGCAAAAAAGTATGAAACTAGCTAACTGAGGGAAAAATCTTCAGGCAAACTGCATGGTACTTATAAGGTAATCTACATTGGTGAGTGGATGACTAGATACAAACTGGTGGAAATTCGTCTACAGCTAGGAGAGCAATGACACAATGAATGATAGGAATGGGAATGATGAAACAAAATACAATGCTGTCATAGATATTAGTGCTTAGTGAAAAATGAATGATGCTGTATGATACATGACACATTGGACAGGTTGATGAATGAAGTAATTTTAAGGAAAATAAAATGGTATGCAAATGAATAGTAGTGGCTGTGTAAGTAGTGGGTCTAAGCCATTAGTGGATGTTTCAACTGAATGAAGGAATTATGCAACATGTAGGCCAAGAGGCTTGAGTGACCAGATTTGGATTTGCTAAGTTCCAGGAACAGGGTTGAGAAAAGGATGGAAGTTGAAAGGAGACTGAGTCTAGATTCATTAAATTTGATTGGATGGTTGACTGGTCATTAGATGGTATTGCAAAGTTTGCAAGTAGAGATTAAGTTTACAAAGTTGAAAGGTCACTTTCATATTCTGGAGTTAGTAAGCAGGATGAAGTGTTGATTAGGGTGATTTTAATTTCACACCTTTTATAGACTGGAGTAGATGGTACTGAGGAGGGGATATGTCATATGGTGATGATAAAAAATAGACCTTAAATTGGTGCATGGCACTTTCCCAGGTATGAAACTTTCAAGCTCCTGCAAGCACCCAGTAAATTTCTGATTTCTTCCTTTGGGTCCATACCATTAGTTAATACCTTACTATAATAATTGTTGAAATTAGAGTCCAATGCTTCAGTTGAAATTCTTGAGAGGATGAGGATAAAATATTATATTGCTAAGAGGAGTGGATCAAGGAGTCAAGGGGGCACTCAGGTTCATGTTTAAGCCAGTACTGATGATGATTAATTTTCTGGACTAGAGCAAGGTTTAAATAGTCTAGGTACAAGCCATTTGTTCAAGACCAAGTTGTGGTTCTAATAACAAGAAGGATCATGAATAATGAATGAGAAACAACCAAAGGGCTTTCACATAATCAGTGAAAGACAGTATGCAACAAGGCAAAGACACAACAGGCCATAAGCCAGGGCATAAAAGCTATCAAAAGAAGAGGAAAAAGCAAAATACAACTGAGGCATTAATTCAAGCTGGTTTGGCCATATAAGGCCTATAATACCAGAAGAATTTTCAATTTAGAATGATTTTTGTATAATTTTTATTTGATCAAAAAAGGAAAGAGGCTACTATTTGCCGTAATTTCAACACTAATTCATTGCCTTTAACCAACTTAATTGATTATCACACGTTTGCAAATCTTGTCACTGTGACAACTTTATTCATCCCAATGATAATTTTATTTCAAGAACTGCCATCCAAGGAATCTGCAGCAATTGAAAGAAGTGAAGAATCCACAATGTAGAATTCTTTTTTACTTTAAGAAAATTTACTTTGTATTTCCCAGTGGAATCTTCAAGCAAAGGTTTTAGTTTTTGATTGGCCCCTGAAATAATTGAAACATGGAATTTCTCTATATATTAATAGAACCAGAAAATACATTGTAGAAATCAGAAGATGTAAATAGCAGAGATAAGAATGAAGAAACAGAAAAGAATCATACCCAAGCTGATGGAAATGACTAAGACTCTTGGATGTTAGATGACTGAATGAATACCCTCTGTATAGACCTGATGTTTGTGTAAATAAAATAGACCACAATCTCAAATTTAGAAGAACTAAAAAATTTCAAGTCAGGGGTTTGATTGAAGAGCATGCAGAGAAGAAAATAATTTACATTTTCACTGAATTACTTGAGTTCCTTTGACCAATGACTGGATAATCACTTGAATCTTGATTCAAATGACTGAGAGAATTGAGAATAATTTGTAAAAGTGAAAATCCAATGAGAAAAGAACCTTCAGCCTGCTCACTTACTTCTGCTAAGAGTTTGGGAGTGAGGAGCAGATGTGAGATGCATATGCATGAAGAAGAAGTCCAAGGTTGCACACCATAGTTGTTGTATAGCATTGATGTAGCGTATCTAGGCATGCTACTCTAGAAATGAAAGAAATATAAAAAGAAATAAATGAAATAAATAATTGCAATACAATAATTCTAACACACAATTCCAACACCTCCCCATAATTCAGTGTGACAAAGATTCAAAGCATCTTGACGCAAGCAGATCAAGACTCCGTTGACTGGAAGCTTTAGTCAGAGAGTTGGCAACCATGGATTTGGTGCTTACCAGCAGGAGAATGATGTTCTTTGTGGAAAGCTGATCACGTAACCATTTCAGTTTCATTTCAATATATTTAGTCTTTGAGTTGGATCCAAAGTGCCGCAATTTGTCCAACAGACCCTTATTTTCTGCTAGGAAACTAGGTGTAAATTTCTTAGCCATTTGCCAAAGATTTCCTATGACTGATTCAATCCACAGTACCTCCTGCGCACCTTCCGTCAGCGCATTCAACTCTGCCTCTGTGGACAAGAGTGCAATATTGCACTGCTTTTGGCTATTCCATGAAATTGGTGACAAGTTCCAGAAGGAAATGTAACCAGATTGAGAACAACAACTTTGAGGATTGTCCACCCAGGTGGAGTCACTGAAGACAGTTAATTTTTCTTCATTATTCGAATTTGATTTCAGCTTCAGAGAAAGGGATGAGGCCCTGGAAAGATACTTCCAGACATGAAGTACTCCCTTCCAATGAGTCATGCCTGGGCTGTGATTTAATTGAGACAAAATAGACGCAGCGGCAGATAGATCAGATCTAGTTCTACAGGCAAGGTAGTTCAGCAAACCGGTTTATTTCCTAAAGTTTACACCCAAATTCCTGAATTCAACTTGCTTGTCTTGAGAGGCCTGTAAAAGTTAGCTCCAGGGCGTCATGGGAGTCATCACAGATCTGAAATTGTTCAGGTTCAACTCTTCCAATTTCTTTTCAACCAGTTTTGCCTCAATTAATGTGATTGTCCCATTTGACTGTGCATATTCAATTCCTAGGATGGTATCCAGTGGATGAGCAGAGGAACGTGGAAACTTGACTAAAAAAATGTCTTCAAACCAGTCTACCTCCCTGGTCTTAATCAAGTAGTCCACATGAAAGAAGACAAACACTTGATGAGAGGAATGACTATAGAGACACGGATCTGAATTGCTCTGAACCAAACCAATGCCTTCTAACCATGATGTGAGAGTTTTGTAACAATTTGATGGCGCTTGACCCAAACCATACAGTGATTTTTTAAGCTTTTGAAACTTTGAATTGCAAGTACTTTCCTTTGGTTTTAATATGTATAAGTCCTCCTCCAAGGGAGAAAACAGAAACACCGCTTTGACATCAAACTGGCGTATTTTAATATTGCAATCCAATACACACAGTAAGAGATGAAGGAGAGTAGTAAATTTTCCTGTGTTTGCGTATGTCTCACCATAATCAACTCCAGGCATCTGAAGATTCACCATGATGCATAGCCCTGAATTTTGTTTCTCCGGAGACAAACTTGTGGCTGGCTTCACTTTGTCCACCCACATTGTCCTGAGAAAGTGAGCTGGATTAAATTCACAATCTTCCCAGACCTCTTGAGATTCTATCTTGTTGAGTTCAATTTGCCTTTCATTCAACCAGTTGGAATTTCCACCAAAAGAGCCGTACAAATACTTTGGTGGTTTAACTGACATGGACCGTTCACGTAGCTTTTATCTTGGAGTTTCAATATTTGACTGAACTTGAGACTTAATTTAAGTTTCTTCCTCACCAGAACCAGCTTCAATAGATGAAAATGACCATTTGTGAACATTAACAACTGAAGAATCCAAATTGATTGTCTCCAAGTGATGATAATGATTGACTGACCCAATTTGAACAGGCTCACACAAGTTTGAATCATAAGACTAGAGTCTCAACATCCTCATCACCCACTTTGATTTTGTTGACAAACTTCTTTGGATTAGTATTAAATTCAAGGAAATTCACATGTTTTGTTTTGATGAACTTGTTCTCCAAATTCAATATCTTGTAGGACTGTAAATCATTGTTTTACCCAATAAGTTTTCCAAAAAGACCACAAGGTTTGAGTTTAGAGAAAGTTCTTCTTTCCGCATGAATGTAAGTAACTGGATTACCAATTGGATGAAAGTATTCAACACTGAGTTTTTTCCTTTGAAAAGATTGTAGGGTGATCTCTTTGATTTGTGCAAGGGAACTTGATTAAGTGTCATTAATGGGCACCCCTTGATAATTATATGCCATACATTTTTAGAAAATTGAGAGTTAAAGAAAACAGCCCAGAGAGATTCCAGAACAAGTCAATTGAATGGTTCCGCCAATCCATTCTTCTGCGGGGTATAAGGATTGGAGAAAGTCGGCCTGATGTTGTTTTGATTGCAGAACTCTGAGAGAGTCAAGTTCAGAAATTCTGTACCTCTATTGGAGTGTATGATCATTGGACTATATTCAAATATTTTTGATTTGACTTTGATGAGAAACCTCAAAGTGTTGGCCACGTCACTTTTGTTTTTGATTGGAATGGCCATGAAGAAAACAGTGCAGCTATCAACTACTTTCAGAAAATATGTATCTTCATTGGTACTTGGTGGAAATATGGGACCAACCAAGTCGCAGTGGATCTCTTGGAAAGGTCTCTCAGCTCAAGGGTATTTATTTTTAAATGGAGTTTTGGAGATCTTGCTTATTGCGCACAATTAACAAGCAGAATTATTTTTTACTTTCAGACATAGCTTTGATTGTATTCTTCCATAGCTAACATGAACCAGGGACTTATTTAAAATCTCATCATGAGTGAGGAGTGAAACTTTAGGATTCATTGCAACCACAATGCAAATAACTTGAATATTTTACTTGTATATACCCTTCTTTTTCCACACATTTTTCTGAAGGACTAGCTCTTCCTTCCCAAAATCAACCATAAAACCGTCCAGTACCAGAGAGCGCATTGAGGGTAAGTTTGCCGTTGAACTGGGGAAAAAAAACACATCCAATAGAGATGTCACTCAACCTTCATCATCCGTCAATTCCACTACGCCAACTCCTTTGTATTCAAGAGAATTCCTTCCAGAGCTTGTAGAAATGTAAACAGTTACTAATTGGTCTAGATGAGAGAAGAAATTCAGATCAGACACAATGTGTCTCAAAGATCCGGAATCCACTACAAAAGAGTTTGGGGAAAAAAGATAGCTCATGTGAAAAGAGCTGACAGATGTGGTTTGTGCTATTATCTTGAATTATCCTCCTTTCTTTTTCTTTGGTAGGATCATGCCATTTATTGTTGGAGGGATTGATGTTGGAAGAGCTCAGAAAGGACACTGAATTGAAATTCTCATCTCCATTTTTTTTAATTGGGTTCTTTGTTCAGGAAATTTTTATTATTAAACATCCGTAGATGATCTAGAACTTGTTCTGGGATGATTTTCTTTTCTGAGTGATTTGTTTGCTGAACTACAGTATCCATTTTTGATGGTGGCTTTTCCAAGATCAGGTATGCAATGATATCAGGAGGTAATTCAATTCCAACATTGTGTAATCAAGAAATCACAGTTTTGGTGTTGGTAATAAATCCACGAATATTGGCGTGAGAAAAAGGAGCGCAAAGAAATTCTTTAAAAATCCTGGCACAAGTAGAGGCGTGATTGGAGGCAAAATATTCATTCATATCTGCCCAAATCCAGTGAGCATCTTTTTCATTATTGGGAGTTATTATGTCGTCCTGAATGATTGTGTTGAGTTTGGAAGTGAGAATGGTTCAAATCCTCACATTATCAATGTGATTAAGTCCAATTGGATTACAATTTGCGTTGATTTTCATGCTAGTGAGTTTATTGTAAATGTCCTCCCGTAGATCCATCATATTGACCACTCAATTGCGCCATATTGAAAAGTTGTCTGAAGTGAGTAATGGAATGGCTTCTATGGCAGTCTTGAGTATGGTTGCATTATGTGAGTCTGTCATGTTGGTTTCTGGTTAGTTTGATGGGAATTGATCTGGGACTTTTGGCTGTTAATTGTGAAAGAATTGAAACATGGGATTTATCTATATATTAATAGAACCAGAAACTACATCATGTAAATCAGAAGATGTAAATAAAAGAGATAATAATAAAGAAACAAACAAGCTTCATACCCAAGCTGATGGAAATGACTAAGACTCTTGGACATTAGATCACTGAATGAATACCCTCAATATAGAACTGATGTTTGTGTAAATAAAATAGACCACAAGCTCAAATGCAGAAGAACTAAACAATTTAAAGTCAGGGGTTTGATTGAAGAACATGCAGAGAAAAAAAGAATCAACAGTTGCACCAAATTAATCAAGTTCCTTTGACCAATGACTGTATAATCACTTGAATCTTGAGTCAAATGACTGAGAGAATCAAGAATAATTTGTAAAAGTGAAAATCCAATGAGAAAAAAACCTTCAGCCTGCTCACTGACTTCCTTTAAGAGTTCAGGAGTGAGGAGCAGATGTGAGTTTCATATGCATGGAGAAGAAGTCCAAGGTTGCCCACCGTAGTGGTTGCATAGCGTAAATGTAGCATATGTAGGAATGCTACTCTAGAAATGAAAGAAATATAAAATGAAATAAAGAATTCCCACACAATAATTCCAACACACAATTCCAGCAGCCCCTAGAGTTGACTATCAGATACCACCATGACTCAATATCAAATTTCTTGGAGAAAGGACTGTAGGTAAGCAAGAGTTAGAGAAAGAAAGGGAATGAAAATTATAAATAATATGAAAATATTCTAATGCTTCCAAGGTGTGTTGGTATACCATGGCAACTCCAACACCACCACTGCTGTATTTTGGGACACCAAGGAAATTGGAGATGATCCCAATTGAGTGGGAGATGCAAGGTGTTCAAAAAAATGTTTCCAATACCAAGGAAACTAGAGAAGAAGGAGTGGAGGAAATGGAAGGGGAAAAAAAAATAGACAGGGAAAGGTAGATGGAATTGGAAACAGGATTGGGAGGAGAGGAAAGGGAGAAAACTGGATTGGAGGGTTTAAGGGAGGAGACAAAGGCCATAGTTGGAATGCCTATCAAAACAGGTGCAATTCAATTAAACAGATATGTGGCCAAGGATTTTTACACCCAAATTTAAAGGAAGAGACGTTAAAAGGAAATGATGGAAGAAGGTATATGGGAGTGGAGAACAAGAAGGGCTCAAACTCAAAAGTGCCAGAAATCTTCAAAGAAGCATTTGTTGGAAAATTACATTTAATGAGAAAGATGTCCTTGTTGATGAATGAGGAGAATAGGGAAGAGTTTCTTTTAATTAGAAAGGATTAAATTGATAACTGTAGAAAATCAGCTGAAAACTCAAAGGGTAATGTTTGAATTATTATTACTATGATTATTTTTTGTTTAAAGTTTTAATAAATATTTTTTTTTGTTGAAGAGAAATGAAGGAGAGGGAGATGAAATTGCAAGAAATTAAAATAAGAAGAAATTTATGCTGTGGTTGGAATTGGGAAAAGGAGATTGGAGGGGAATTGTGACAGAATTTGAAGGGATTTGATGGAAGTCAAGATTTGTAAGGCTTGCAAGAGTAATTTGCATGAAAGTCTTCAACTAAATCAGGGTAGTTTCAAAGATGACATTCTGATTACCACAAGGTGAAATATTTTTCAGACTGGAAACCAGTCCATTCAAAAATTTATTGAAGTCTTCCTTTGCTTCACCTGGAATGCAAGATAAAAATTACTTCCCACTCTAAGTGATCTTGAATATTGATGTGTTCAAGTGGGGCATGAGACTTGCCAGGTTATAGGACTCAACATGGCTTTAGGAGAGACACATGAAAGACTGGGTGGATAAATTTCCATTCTGCATTTGAAGAAATTTTAAAAATTTTAGGAAGCATAACTGATTTAGCTTTAAAAGAACTGAGTTTCTTTTCAGAGATTTTTTGAGTTGTAAAAATACTAAAAATATTGCAAGAATTAGGCTATATTTTATCTCCTACTGCAAAGGTTCGTGCTGAGGTGCAAATTCAATCTGCTTGTTTGTTGTATCATTGATTTTCTGCTCCAAGTTTTGTTTGAAGTTGCAATTGAAGGTATTAAATTAATTCAAGGTAATCAGTGGCTGGTTGAGAAGGTACTACATGAATGGAGCCAAAAGTTGGGTTTCATCTGTGAATAGTTTGGAAGGGAAACTGTCTGATGGAGGAATGAGTGGAGTTGTTGTATGAAAATTTAGCTAGTAGAAGCCATATTGAGAAGTTTTCCTGTTGATGGGAGATATACATTCAAAGATATTTTTTGAGGATATGATTGACTTGCTTGGTCTGACCATCCCTTTCCAGGTTTTGGGCCATTGATAAATTGCAATTCATCTCAAATTTTTGGAACAAAAATGTCCACAAGATAGATAAAAACAGGGTTCCACAATCACTAACTATATTATCAGGTATAAAATTCTTTGAGAGGATATATTCTATGAAAATTTCAGCTAGGTCTTCAGAAGATTCTACAGTTTTAATTCAAAGAAATTAATCCATCTTTGAGAAGGAATCTACTACTACTAGAATAGCATCATAACCATTTTAAGTAGGTATGTCATTCTCTAGATACCAGGAAGCTTGAAGTTCTTTAGCAGTAGAAGTGATGAAGGATAAGACCTTATATATGCTTCAAGCAGATGATAACCAATCTTCAAAAGGATTAATATTATTGGTAACAGTGCAAGTCCTAAGTGGTCTGGTTTCATTGTTTTCAATATAATCAATAATGAATAATGAATAATAAAGAGGGGCCATATTTGAAAATGACTGGGGGTCTTTAGCACCTTGTCTTCAAGAGAATAACTTGTAATCTGGTTTCCTGGAACAGTGGTACCTTATGACTTAAAAATAAGGGTTTATTACACAATAATATTGTGGTGTGTTTGGGCTATGGTAGAAAATAGGCCAGAGAAAACATAAAACAACTTACTTATTCAAGTATTCATTTGATGGGTACATGAAACGGTTCAAAGTCAAAGGGTTTTCAATCTAAGATGGGTTCTTTATTTATTTATCTTCAATGCCAATAGAAATAATAGTTGAATTAATAATAATATAATTTCAGACTGAGGCAATAAATTAATTCATTAGCTCTTTATAAGCACTTGAATTTTGGCCCATTTCCTGGGATGATATCTGATGAATTTTTGGTCAAAAAGAACCAAAAAAAGGTACTGTATAAATACCTTTTGGGGTTTAAGAGAGCCTTCTCAGGGCATGTAAGGGGGGAAGTGCTCATTTGCTGAGGCTAGTAAGTCATTCAGAGCTGGATTGGCACACCCTCTTAGTTCTGTAGCTCAGATTATCCTGGATCTGTAGGATAAGTGCATGATTATTGGATCTGGATCAGTTATGGTGTTTCTCTTTTAATTTTCTGATCATGCACATCATCTATTTTTTAATTTTTTTATTTTCATAAAATTATCAACAGTTAGTTTCAGATGATTTCCTATCATCTGCTGAGTATTTCAGTAGTTTTTATTATTTTTTCAATAGATAACTTGTTTTGTTTTGTGGTCTGCAAAGATCAGGAATTTTTATTTGTGTGGTGTGTTTCATTATTTGGTATTTATTTTTCAATAATTTCTACTTTGATTTTACACATTTATATTTGATTT
Source organism: Puccinia polysora (assembly GCA_025617555.3). Taxonomy (NCBI): domain Eukaryota; kingdom Fungi; phylum Basidiomycota; class Pucciniomycetes; order Pucciniales; family Pucciniaceae; genus Puccinia; species Puccinia polysora. Next base: position 23,365,270 of record CM062613.1, on the reverse strand, counting down.
ACTACAATTTTGGATCATCCTCTATGCATATTTCAATTTTTAAATATTCATGGGTGATCTGTCTAGGTTGTAGTAATTACGTGCAGTAACTATGAATATTTTTTTATTTGCAGATCTTGCATAGGCAGCTCAGATCTGCTGCCAATGGGAATCAGGTGCGTGTGAGATTTGCATGCAGGAATGATCTGTTCATGCATGTAGGAATTATCTGTTCTGGCATGCAGGAATGATAAGAGGTGCATTTTCTCCATGTGAGAGTGATCTTGTCATGCATACAGGAATGATCAGAGGTGCATTGGCTGTGTGTGGCAATTTATATATAAGCTTCCTTTTTCCATAAATCCTAAAATATCTATAATTTTCCAATTATGACAAAATTTGAGGTGTGAAAGATCTATTTAAAAATGTGTTTAAACTTAAATTGGCCTGAAATCACAAGCGTGGTGCCATACTTTTGGCAAATTATTAATACATTTTTTAAATTTGTCAAGTTTTAACAGTTCAAAGGTGGATTTTGTCAGTGAAATTGCCTTAATTTGGGTGTGGAATTCAAATTTACAATAACATTTGTTTTTTTTAATTCTTTGTTTTTATTTTTATTTTTCATGTTATTTTATTATTTTTGGTACTTTGAAAGGTTGCTCTGTAAATAGTAGCAATCTGACAATTCAATTTGAAATAAAATCAATAGACAGCAAGTGAAAAGGAAAAGGAGGGATTGAAAGTGGTGGAAGCAGCCCTTACTTCTGGTGGATTTAGGAATTTTTACAATTTTGTTTGTAGCATAATCAAACATAGCCTTTTGCTTCATTGGTCATACCAGGCCAATGGAAGTCTTGTGAAATCAACCTGTAGGTTTTATCCTTCCCATGATTATCAGAAGGTGGATAATCTTTCCAAGATTAAAAGATTTATAAATCAATGCAAGGTTTATTGGCTAATAATATACAATATTTAAATACTAAATAACTTTTTTTTTGTCAATACCATAACCATCAAAAGGTGAATCAGCATTCTTCAAAGTTTCCTACACGTGGAATCATCCAATTGGGCCTGTTGAAGTTTGGAGCATTTTTCTCTGAGGTTGGTGATGATTCAAATAACCTGAGAAGAATAATTATAGAATATTAATGCAATTTTTCCAGGATTTTTATAGGAAAAGGTGCTAATTCCCCTCTGGTAACAACTTTGCCAACGTGATGAAGCATCTTTCAGCTCCCTAATACCAGGAAACTTGCAGTCCTGTAGCTACAGAAAGTGATAAGGTGAAGGAATAATAATATTCCCAAAAGTAAACACATAAAAAGCTTCAATAATAAGTATCTTAAGAGCTGGTGCAAGGATTATGATGGTTTTGCTAAAGTTTTTTCAATATTTTATAAAAGAGTGGCCACAGTCGTATACTACTGGCGATCTTTATAGGTAAAAAAAATCTCTTCAGGGGGTCACTTTGGAAAGTATAAAACCCTGGAATAATGGGGACCTTAATGAATCACTCAAAAAGTAAGTATTATTCAAGTAATATCAGAAATGGCTGGGAGACTGAGCCAACAAGCCAATGCAAGAAGGAGATAACTTAATTATTTGAGGAATTACTCTCAGGATACCTGCAAGGATTCAGATAAAGAGTTTCTGGGCAAAGATGGGGTTATTGCTGACTAAACCTCAATAAATCAGTAATGTTAGTAAAAATAATATAAAAATACATTAGACTGAGGCCATGAATTACATTCATATCTTGTATAAGCACCTGATAATTGATGAAAGATTCTGGACATCAACTGATGAATTCTTGGGATAAAAGAGTCACAAGAGGTCTGTATAAATAAATTTTTGGGCCAAAGGGAGCTTCCTCAGGGCATGTATAGAGGGTAGGGCTCATGCGCTAAGGCTAGTAAGCCAGAAATGATAGGTTTTGCACATCCTAAAGGTTCTGTCAATCAGCTTATATCAGGCCTTTGGATTTCTGCATGTTTTTAGCTGCAGGATCTGTTAATATTTTGATTTTTGATTTTGATTTTATTATTATTATTTGACTAAATTGATCATTAGTGGGTGTTTATTGAATTTCCATCAACTGCTGATAACTTAGCTGATTCTTTATCATTCTTATGTTCACTTCTTGATATTTTTTGTGATCATTGAAGTCGTGGATCTGTTTATATTTTGGTGATCCTTGGTAGTTTTTTTTAATTTAAAATATTTTAAAATTTAGTTTATTATGATTTTATTTGATATTTTACATTTTTGTTTCATCTAACATGCATGGTTCACTTTATTGCATATGCATGGTTGATCCTTCTGGGTTTTAGCTATTATTGGTGGTACCTGCTGTTGTTTGGTTGTTGATCAACTCAGATTCATCAATCCTTCAGATGCGCTGTGTGCAGGGCATCTTGCATGCGGGAGTTTAGGATAATGCATGCAATTTTGGCTGATTTATGAATGTAGGGTGTTATTGAAGCATGCAGAATGTGTCTAGGGATGTGGGGCTGCGCGCAGGAATTGTGACATAACACATTTCCATGTTTATCTCCTAAAATATACATAAAAACTCAGTTTTGACTGAATTTTAGTTGTGAAACCCATACATGAAAACATGTGTGAAATATTAAATTGGCCAAAAAGACCCATAGTGGTGCCATGGCTTTTTGTTCATTCTTGTTTTAATTATTTAATATATGATGGAGTAAAATTTCAAGGGTGTGGTCAATAAGTGACCCTAACTAATTTTGGGTTTGGAATTCATTTATTCAATAATAGGGCCTATCAGAGTTAGCAAACCCGCCATTAGAAACCTGCCATTTTTTTGACAAAACCAGCCATTTTTGATGGCGGGTTGCTGAAATACACATACCCCCTAGCTGGTGTATTTAAAAATTGAGGATTTAATGAAAATGGCGGATTTCAAACATCAAACCCGCCATTAAAACCACCATTTATGCATCATCATCCATCCACCATCCATCACATCTCAAACACCTATCCACATCAGCCAATCCATACCGGTCCCATCTCCATCACATCACACACATCTCATCTCCATTGCTTCACATCTCCATCACTTCACATCTCCATCACTTCACATCTCTATTGCTTCACATCTCCATTACTTCACATCTCCATTGATTCACATCTCTATTGCTTCACATCTCTATTGCTTCACATCTCCATCTTCACTAAAATATCATCATCATCTCATCAACCCACATCAAATCACCATGTTTCTGAAAATTTCCCATCAAACTTCTTGGCAGCAAGTTGAAAATGCAAAAAAGCTGACTGAACTTTTGTTGGTATTTGACTGCCATTTTGAATCCAATTCAGAATCCAATTTGGAATTAACTTGGTTGGCTTTGAGTGCTCCATTACAAAAGCAATACATGGTTTCAAGAAGACAAAATCTCCACAACCCTATGTATGAAAGGAAAAAGCTTCATCTTCTCCCCAACTTAAGCTTCCAGCAACTTTTCCAAACTCTATTACCTTCATTCATAAAACTTTTGGAGATGATTGAAAACCACCACATCTTCCAGAACAATTCTTGGAATCCTCAACGCAATCCAGCTATCCAACTGGCTTTTTCTCTTTGTAGATTGGGATCAAATGGAAATGGAGCAGCAATTCATCAATTAGAAAATCTATTCTCAGTTGGATATGGAACCATTGAATCATACACCAAAAGAGTCATGGGTGCTATCCTATCGTTCTGTTGCTCAGTCTTTTCTTGGCCAACAAAAGAAGAATGCAAGGAGATATCTCAAGTAATTGAAACCAAAGGATTTCCTGGTTGCATTGGTTTTGTTGATGGAACCACCATCCCCTTGAGTCAAAAAAACCAAGCTAGATGGCAACCACTATTTTGATTGGAAAAAAAGGCAATTGATTCATATCTTTTCCAATTGCTTTGATAACACCGTTGATCACACACTGACCAAATATGTTTTGTATGTTTTTTCAGATACTCTGTGGCACTGCAACTTGTTTGCAATAACAACAAGAATTTCATATCCCTCCATGCTGGCCTTCCAGGTTCTTGTCATGATTCATATGTGTTCAATTGGATGGGGATTGCCCAACAACCAGAGAACTACTTTGATAAAAATCAATACCTTCTGGTCGATTCAGCTTATGCTAGTTGGAAATCTGTGGTTCCAGAATACTGGAATGTTTTGTGCAACAATCAAGGAAAAACCAATTTTAACTATCATCTTGCCCAATCACAAGTTCTGATTGAGCATGCAATAGGAGTCCTGAAAGGAAGATGGGCCAGCTTAAGGGAAATGCAAAACAAGCTTCAAAATCCCAAAGACATGAAGTTCCTCATCAACTGGATTATCACTTGTCTCATCCTTCACAATCTTTTGGCCAACATCAAAGATGAATGTGACAAATATTTGAACATTTTATTCCTGATCCGCCTCAAGTCATCCCTGTCTCACCTTGTCCCTCATCTTCTTCTATGAGACAATGGATTCTTCCTCTTACCATTTCTTGGTTTGATGAGTCATGTTTGATTATGAATTAGGTAAAAAATACCTTCACCAAATTTTTTTGGTTTTGGTTGTTGGCCCAAGATTCATTGGCTAACTCACTTGTTTTTTTTCTAATTTGGTGGGGTGGACTTTGGCAAATGGCTTTTGTTGTTCACCCAAGATAGGCCAAGTTGCGTTTTTTTTTTCACAAATCAGAAACACAAACCACTGGTCCACTCTCCTCCTCACCCACCACCTCCACCTCACCCATCTTACCCTACTCACTCACCGGTCCCATCCTTCCTCCTCACCACCACCACCTTGGCTCCCTCACCCATCCACCACCAACCTCACCGATACACTCACCACCCAACTCCCCATCCCCCATCCTGTCAGGTGAGTCCCCCTCCCCTTGTTTACTCACCCCTCTTGGTTTTCTCATGGCTGACTCTCATCCCCCCCTCCTCCCCCCCCTGTCACCCTCATGGATTCAAAGATCCTTGCTATCCTTTAGCTACCAGAGGTGATAGAATAAATAATAAATATATTATTCAATAAATGCAGCAAAAATCCATAAAATATTTGGATAAAGCTTATTGAAAGGTTAATTGGTTTGGATATGATTTATTTTAATAAATCAATAGAAATTAATTGATTATTAAGTATTTTTATAGAGGGGCCACAATTATATTGGGGATCTTTAACACCTCTCTTCAGGGAATTCAGTATGAAAACACGTAGTACTGGTTACTTTGGAACCTTTAATTTATATTTTTAAAGGATATTTTCCCCAAAGATAATATGTATAGAAAATACACAGTGGAGTGGCAGGGCTTTGTAACCAATCTTCCAAGACAGAGAAAGGATAATAATACTCACTGGTATATTATTAAATCCTTTGGGTACCTGTTTGGGATGCGCACTGATGGGTTAAACCTGTTTAATGGGGTTATAAGGTTGTTCAGCAGTTTAAATTGATAAAAAGGGTTGGGGACAGATATTATTAATCAGACTAATACCAAAAATCACTTACTTATCTCTTATAAGTATTTGATTACCTTGGCACGGTGTCTGGATTCAAATATCACTGGGTCTCTGGGTATCAATATCCTCAAAAGAGCTCTTTATTTATAGCTTTTGGAGTCCCAATATTGTCCTTCTGAGGGGTACAGGGGCTCAAACATACGGACACTAAGGCTAGAAGGGTAACCAGTTGCAGCCTGTCATGTTTTCTTGGTGCTGTAGAACGGTTAGCATCCAATTCCACAGGGTATGGGAATTATTCTACTTTATAATTGATATTTGGACGTGTGAATAACACTAATCTGTCCTTTATTTTTGTTATTTAATTTATTATCCTTAGTAAATGTTCCCATTATAAGTCAATAATTATTTTAATGGAAATTTCTACAGATATTCCAATTTCAGGTGAGTTCTCATTATGTATTGAATAATTGGAGTAAAGTCATGATATTTATTTTACTCCTTATTTTTGAATTTCAGTTGATTTAATAAAATAATTAATTAAAAATATAAGTCATGGGTATTCATGTGATATTTTTGCATCATTAGTTTTTTTAGTATGTCAAGAAAATTTTGATTCAAAGGAATTCTCATAATAGTATATTGAAGTATTTTAATATATTTTTAGAAGTAGTCATTATCTTATTTTCAAAATTTTTGGTGCTTTGAATTATATTTGATAAAAAATATGTATAAAGGTTATTTTTTTTATATATATAATTTTATGTATTTTTAGAATATCTACTATCCACAGGAACATTCATTACATATGTAGAATGTTCCTGTGTAGGTTGTAGCATGTTTATGCGGTACCTAGGTTTCTCAGGCCGCCTGTCACTTTTTCAACCCATAGTCCCGCGGCTGCGTACTTGTCAGAGGCCCGGGGCTGCGTACACGAATTTGACAGGGTGACAGTGCTGTAGCTCAACCGCGCGCGGGTGTATTGGCTGCCAGGCTGCGTGCGGGAATTGTGACAGAACACATTTCCGTCTGTAACACCTAAAATATACACAACACCTGAGTTCTGACTGAGTTTTAGGTGTGAAAACTGTACGTGACAATGCATGTGAAATATTTAATTGGCCAAAAAGTTCAATAGTGGTGCAATGGTATTTTGGTCTTTCTTTCCTTAATTATTGAAAAATATAAGGAGTTGGATTTCAAGGGTGGGGTCAGTGAGTGACCCTACCTAATTTTTGGTGGAGAATCCAATTTTGCAATAATATTTATGTTTTTCCTACTCCTTCTTAGTTTAATTTTAATATTTTTATTTTTATGTTATTTCTGTTACTTTTGCAGCTTTCTCTGCAATAGTAGCAAACTGACACCCCCCCATCCAGCTCCTGGTCACCCAACCCCTTTCAAGTAAGTGCTGCCCCACTCCCTCCTCCTCCCTTGCCCTTGCTCAATCTTGTCCCCTCCCCCAGCCCTTTCTCCCCCCTCCATAGCTCGCTTGCCCTTACCAATGCCGCCACCCCTCCCAATCCCTCAATTGGACCCATTCCCCCCCCAGCCAACGGTTAAACGGACCAGCCCCCCCAGCCAATGGTTGAACAGACCTGCCCCCCCTTGGCTTTGGTCCCGCCCCCCCATCATCCAACAATGGCTGCCCCCCCTCCACTTTGGCCCGGCCCCTCAACTAATGACTGCTGGCCCCCCCCACTGCATTGGCCTCCGCATTGGCCCCCTTCCTCAACCAACATTGGCCAGCCCCGCCCCCCAATTGACCAACATTGGCCAGCCCTGCCCCCACTTGACCGCCATCAGAAGGCCCCGCCCCCCCCCCTTGACCAAAATTGGACATCCCCCCCCTCTGCTTTGACCCCTCCCCCCCTTGACCTTTGGCCCCGCCCCCCTTGACCACCATTGGCTTTGGCCCCACCCCCCCTTGACCAACAGTGCCCCCCCCCTCTGCTTTGGCCCCACCCCTTGACTGAAAACGGCTGGCCCTGCCCCCCCTTGACCTCCCCCCCACTGCTCTGCCCCTCAACCAACCCCCTTGACCGCCCCCCCCCATGCCTGCCTGCCCGGCCAACCAACTTCCCCCCCTTCCCTGGTTCACAGGCCCTGCCTAAGTGGCCCCAAGCACAACCCAAAACCAGAACTTAACCCAACCCAAAACCAGACCTTAACCCAACCCAAAGGCCCAGTCCAATTCCCTCACACCTTGGTAAGTATTTTTTTTTTTTGGGTGCTAATGTGATGTTTTTTTTTTTTCTTTTTTTTTTGGTACAGTTTTTTTTTTTTGTTTTTTTTTTTTGGTGATCACGTTTCTGGTGAACTTGCAATCAAGTCCAGGTTTGGTTTCATTTTTTTTGATCCAATCTTGTTTCACCAATGATGTCCATTTGACTGACTGATTTTTTTTTTGGTTTTTTTTTTCAATCCATCAACCCTTATTGGTGAATGTCCAATTGTTCTCCCACCCCCCTCAAAATGTTACACAAACAATCAAATATTGTCTTGTTCCTCACCCCAATCTAAGTAGAGGATTTGGAGGGAACAAGATGGAAGGAGATTTCTTGAAAAACATACAGAGAGGTGGGAAGAGTAGGGCTGCTTGCAAAAAGAGGCTTCAATCTTGGGATTCAGAAATTTCTTTGGAAGTTGCTGAGGAAGTTATTAATGAAAAGGTTTTCTGGTCTGGTTAAAAACCATGTCCTTTGCATCTGTACCCTTCCATTGTTTCCAAAAAGAAAAAGAATAGTCAAAACCCCACCCAGGAAGAGTTTGAAAAATCCAAACAAACAATAAAATCCTTCCATTTCTTCCACCGTGGAAAAGTAATTGTCCTTGATTGATCTGATAACCAAGGCCTGGTTGCAATAATTGGATTTGTGCCATTGGATGAACTCTCAGATCAAGATAAGAAGGACAGCAACTTTTTCACCACTTTTGTTCACAGTTGAAGAAAATTTGTCAACCCAGTTGGTCCTTCAAGAGCTTGGGTGAAAAAATGTGGGGAATTGGATGGCAAAAATCAATGGACCCCTTTGAGTTATTTGGATGCTATATGAAGAAATCATCTATTGAATCTTCCCCTCAAGAGTATGCTCTTCTCAATCTTAAGGGAGACAAAGTCTCTCAAATTTAAGGACAAATGTTTTTCCAGTTGGCCAGGCTTCCCTTTGAATCAAACAGTGGAATTATGAAGGACAATGGCATCCCCTCCTTCTCATCACTCAAATTTGGATCTGCAACTACTCACTTTGACTGCTCTCCGCATGTCACCTTCTGTTAAGTATTGTCTAATATTAGAATATTATGGACCTGTCCTCAAAGGTGGCGCCAGCTTGGACGGGTCCCCCAATGATCTGTCCTGTGACACTTGGGAAATCTAATTACCTCAGCTAACTCAGATCCTGGCCTCAGAGGGGGCTCGGGATCCTTCTTCTCTCTTCTTCTTGTCAGCTGTCTCTTTCTTTCTCATCAATACCTTTTCTATCTTCTTTATTTCCTTTCTTTCTTCTCAGTCTACTTCCTACATCTTGTCTTTTCCTCTCAAATCTTCATTGACCTATCTTCTCCTCCTTGAAATTCTATCCTCCTCCATCCGTTCCAACCTCATCCAACTCACCATTTGACCAACTCCTCATCAACAAGTCTGTGCCTGGTAAGAACATGATCCTCAAGACCACTCTAGATCGACGCATCTGACCATCTAGTTCCGCACCTACAGCCATTCCCCTGCGTACTCCTTCCTCTATCACTTCTGTGCCGCCCAAGGTTCTTTTCTCATCTACTCTTTAAACAACGTCTAAGCTGTTTGTCTCTCCATCTCCTTTTTTCTTCCTTCTCATTTTGTTCCTTTTGTTTAACTTTCTAACTCTGGTCTGCAGTCTGTTGGTTTTCAGTTCTAGTAAATTTTGTCAAAATCTTATCACAGTTAAAAGCAGAAGGACAACTCTACCCCACCAAGAATGAACAAACCAACAGGAGCAAACAACTATTTCTATCAGGTTGAACTTAAGGCCTCTGTGGATGCTATTCCTCCTCTCAACAAAAAGAACTACTCCATCTGGCGAGATAAAATGATGATGCTATTTGATCTCAAAGACATCAAGGATGCCATAACCAGAAACTCGGGTCAATTGCCTGTAAAGCAAGATCAAGAAATTAGGGCAATAATCTTATCTAAACTTGATAGTACAACTCACGCCAACGTTGTCAACGCCGCAAAAATAAAATTTTCTAAACTACTCTGGGCCGAGATCACCCAAAGGTTTGCCTCATCTGAGACTGCCAATAGAGCCCACATCTTCAATCAATTCCTCCACGCCCCATTCAACAAACACTCCATTGAGGGATTTTTAACAGACATTCAAAAAGCTCTCACTTGTATGGCCAATGTTGGAATAGAGCTACCTAAGGACATCTTGGCATATCTTATACTCTTCAAATTCCCACCTACTCTAGAGAACCTAAAGCAAAAAATCATGCACGGCAAAAAATTGGTGACAGTAGAGGCGGTATTCAACCATCTAAATCAGTACAATAACAAGCACAAGGCACAACTCAAAACAGGCAAGTCCATCTCCAACATCACTTTAGTGACTACTAAGAGCAAGACAGATCAAGGAGAGAGAAAGACTTGCATTCGGTGCAAAGAAGGCTTCCACAACCCTAATGCGCCGCATCCTGAGTCCCCTTGCTTCCATCTTCATCCTCAAATTTCTCCAGCCTGGTTGATAAAACAACAGAACAAATGGAAGAGTCAAATCAAGAAGACTCCTACCATCAACTACCACGCATTACTTACACTCTGGATCAAAGCTGATAATACCCTAAACTTCTCTTGGATTTGAGCGCCAATATCCACATATTCAACGATCTGAAGTAATTCACCCCAATCAACTTGAAGGACAAGTCGGACAAGATCAAAACAGGCAAACTAGAAGTCAATCTCAAGATACGGGGAACAGGTACTGTTTGACTGGAATGGAAGGACTCTGTTGTCACTCTCGAAGAATGTATGTATGTACCCAACATTGTAGTCAACCTTATCAGCCCCTGTCTTCTTGCAAAGAAGGGATGTAATCTCTCCCAAGAACAAGATCAATTCAGAGTCACCCAAGCTGGCCAGACATTACTTAAAGGAATGATCTGCAACAGCTTATTTGTTATTGAGAAACCCAAAATTTCTAGAAACAACTTATTGGTTGATCTCTCAAATAAGTCCTTGCCATCTCTCTCAATTCAAGCTCAACCGCTCTCTGACATTCATAAGATTTATGGACATGCCTCAATATCAACACTTAAGACTATTCTCAAAGACCAATACTTTAAAGACAAATTAAGTAACTTCCAGTGCAATGGTTGCGTGAGAATCAAAATCACAAGGGTCCTATTCTCAGACACCTCAACACCATTGTCAAAGCCCCTTGAAAGAATTCATCTAGATTTGATAGGCCCTATCACTCCACAATTGAATGCAGGCAACAGATACATTCTAACTCTCGTGGATAACTGCACGGGCTACCTCTTGGCCTTCACCCTCATTTCCAAAGAAGAAACTTCAGATTTCATCATCAGCATCCTCAAGACTGAACATAAACGGCTCAACTATTATCCAACGGAGATCTTTTCAGATAAGGGCACAGAATTCACAAACAAAACCCTGAAGAGCTTCGCCAAAACCAAACATATCAAGCTCTTGATGTCCAAACCCTACCTCTCTCAGCACAATGGTCAAGCTGAACAAGCCAATAAAACAATCATCAAATTGGCACGTGCAACTTTCTCATCTTCCAGATTGAGTGAGAGCTACTGGCAAATTGTTGTCAGAAGCTGCTACTTCATGCTGAACCAAGTCCTGTCAGCCTCCTGGATTCCAAGACCCTTGCTATCCTTTAGCTACCAGAGGTGATAGAATTAATAATAAATATATTATTTAATAAATGCAGCAAAAATCTGTAAAATATTTGGATTAAGTTTATTGCAAGGTTAAGTGGTTTGGTTATGGTTTATTGTTTCAAATCAATATGAATAAATTGATTATTAAATATCTTTATAGAGGGGCCACAATTATATTGGGGATCTTTAACACCTCTCTTCATGGATTTCAGTATGAAAACACGTAGTCCTGGTTACTTTGGGCTCTTTAATTTAAAGGATATTTTACCCAAAGATAATATGTATATAAAATACATGGTGGAGTGGCAGGGCCTTGTAGCCAAGCTGCTACGACAGAAAAAGGATAATAAAACTCACCGGTATATTATTAAATCCTTTGGGTATCTGTTTGAGACGTGCACTGATGGGTTAAACCTGTATACTGGGGTTATAAGGTTGTTCAGCAGTTTTAATTGATAAAAAAGAGGTTGAGGACGGATATTATTGATCAGATTTAGCCATAAATCACTTACTTATCTCTTATAAGTACTTTATTACCTTTGCATGGTGTCTGGATATAAATATAACTGGGTCTCTGCCCATGAATATCCTCAAAAGAGCCCTTTATTTATAGCTTTTGGAGTCCCAATATTGTCGTTCTAAGGGTTGCAGGTGCTCAAAGGGATGGACAATAAGGCTAGCAGGGTAGCCAGGGGTAGCCTGTCATGTGTTCTTGATGCTATAGCATGGGTAGCATCTAATTCCTCAGGGTATGGGAATTATTCTACTTCATAATAGATATTAGGATGTGTAAATAACACTAATCAGTCCCATTTATGTATTATTTAATTAATTATCCTTTGTAAATGTTCCCAGTAATTTAATAATTATATAAATAGACATTTCTACAGACATCCTGATGTCAGGTGAATTCTCATTATGTATTATATAACTGGAGTGAAAGTCATGATATTGATTTTACTCATTATTTTCAAGTTCCAGTTGATTTACTAAGATAATTACTTAAAAATATAAGTCATGGGAATTCATGTAATATTTTTACATCATTAGTTTTCTTAGTATTTCACAAAGATTCTCATGTCTAGAAATTCTCATAACAGCATATTAAAGTATTTTAATATATTTTTAGAAGTTTTCATTGTCTTATTTTCAACATTCTTGGTACTTTGAATTATATTAAAAAAAATACGTAAAAGAATTGTTTAAGTATTTTTATATAATATTATGTACTTTTTGACTGTCTACTATCCATGGGAACATTTATTACATATGTAGAATGTTCCCGTGTAGGTTGTAGCATGTTTACGCGGTACCTGAGCCTCTTGGGCCGCCTGTCACTCTTTCAACCCGTAGTCCCGCGGCTGAAAACTTGTCAGAGGCCTGGGGCTGCGTACACGACCTTGACAGAGTGACAGGGCTGTATCTCAGCCGCGCGGGGGTGCATTGGCTTCCGCGTCTGTGTGCGGGAATTGTGACAAAATACATTTCTGTCTGTAACTCCTAAAATATTTACAACACCTCAATTCTGACTCAATTTTAGGTGTGAAACCTATATGTGACAATGTGCGTGAAATATTTAATTGACCAAAAACTCAATAGTGGAGCCGTAGTATTTTGGTCTTTCTTTCCTTAATTGTTTAAAAATATAAGGAGTTAGATTTCAAGGGTGGGGTCAGTGAGTGACCCTACCTAATTTTGGGTGGAACATCCATTTCTATAACAATATTTATGGTTTTCCTACTCCTTCTCAGGTTAATTATATTATTATTATATTTATGTTATTTTTGTTACTTTTGCAGCTTGCTTTGCAATAGTAGCAAGCTGACATTCCCCCACTCCAAGATATAGCCATATCTGAAAAAAATCTGGAGGATGTTGGGGAAAATTAACTTCTTGTGTATTTTGCTACCCCTGTAGTTTCCAAGATGTATTGGTCAATCAGGTATGTTATTTTCTGGTAACCATTCATCTTTGTCTACAGATTCTCCTTTGTATCTCACTAAGTATAGTCTAACATCTTTTCCTTGTACTCTCTCTTTCTTGTCTCTCAATATCCTGCTGATGTTCCCTTTTTCTTTCACAGGGTCAGGTTCTATTGGGATTATTGCTGGAGGGAGGTTGCAAACTTCTGTTAGCCTAGTCAAACACTTTAAACCAAGAGATGTTTCCTTGATAATTCTTCACTCAAGATTACTTCCACAGAATTTTTGCCATGCATCTTCTTGATAAAAAATGGTCCAACAAAGGCTGGTTTCAGTTTTCTGTTACCTGCTAGATTTTTGAAATTGGTTGTAGATATCAAGATCTGATCTCCTATTTTAAAGTTAGGTTCTTTGTTTGATTTGTCCCATCTTTGTTTGTTGTATTCTACTGCTTCTTCTACACATTTTTGAGCATGATTATTTCCCAGATCTATCATCTTCTTAAAGTCAAGAGATTTTGGATGAATACTGGCTAAGTTATAGTTCAAGTTATTCCTAGGAAGTTTTGGAATCCATCCTCTTTCTAGTATGTAAGGAGCTTCTTTGGTAGTAGAATGTTTACTGCTGTTATAAGCCATTTTGAGGGCTGGGAGTAGGCTTACCCAATCATGGCAATAAACATCTGAGTTTTTGTATTCTAGACTAAAGCTACAGAACCTTCTTAACATATCTTCTAGGGTCTGTATCATTCTTTCAGCTAATCCATAATTTTGGGGATGGTATGCTGTAGAAAATGCTAGAGTATTACCCAGTATATCATGTAGATTCCTCCAAAACTCAGAGGTGAGTTTGGGGTCTCTGTCACTGATTATAATCTTGGGTATACCCACATCAGCTATGATACTGTTTCAGAATAGGAAAGCTACATCCATAGCACTATCTTTTTTGTGGTTAGGTATGAATTTTGAATTCTTAGAATATCTGTCAACTATAACTAGGACAGAGTTATATGAATGAGTACCTCCAGGGGGGAGGCCGGTGACAAAATCCATATTGATGATTTCCCATCTGGTTGTAGGTTCAGATATTTTCTGTAATAGTCAAAACCTTTTTCCAGTAGTTTTATTAGATTTCTGGCAGGTTTCACAGCTAGTAACATATTCAGTAGTGATTTCTTTCCAGTCTATCCACCAAGCAGTTTGTTTTACTTTTTCTAACGTTCTATCTGTGGATAGATGCCCTGAAAAACAGTTGTCATGGCATTCCTGGAGTATATGTTGTATATGTTGTTTGTTGCTTAGTAATAATACCCTGGAATATTGGTGTCTATAGTAAAGGAGACCATCCCAAAAGGTAAACCTTCCTGATTTTTAGGGTTTAAGTAATGAAGCAGGTAGGCTATTTATCAGAGCTGCTTCTGGGTATTCACATTCCATAATGGTAAGCAGCAGCTTGATTTCAGGAGAGTAGTTGTCCCTTACTAGGTTGAAGAAAGCAGTATCTAGTTCACATAAGTGGATCCCCATTATTGAAGCATTCAATGCAAAAAGATTGATGTTCAGGATAGGAGAAATATCTTGATCTTCAGGGTCATATGCTGGATCTTTAGAGTCATTAAAAAAAGCATTCTTACTTAAACTATCAGCATTCTGATGTTTAGCTCCAGCTTTATGCACTACAGTCATCTGTCCTCTGTACTGTTGTATAGCAATTTGCCACCTGAGCATATGTCTTCTGGGTGTTTTCATTTTCATAAGAGTTCTTACAGCATTACAGTCTGTGATTAATTGAAAATTGGTGCCTTCAAAGTAATAGTGTAGCTTCTCTAAAGCCCATACCAGTGCCAAACATTCCAACTGACTTGCACCATATCTCTTCTCTGTATCTTTGATCTGTCTAGATATGAAGAGTACTGTTTTCTCTACTGGTCTGTCTTCTTCTATCCTTTTTTGATGTAGAGCAGCTCCTAACCCTTCCATGCAGGCGTCAATGTACAGTTTGAAGGGCTTGGAGTAATCTGGTTGGATAAGTAGGGGAGTAGAGGTCATAGCTATTTTTAATTCCTCATAGTTTTTCAGTCTCTCATGAGCCATTTCAAATAGGGTGTTGTTGTTGCATAATTCATAAAGACTCTTATTTAGCATAGCAAACTTTGGTATGTATTGTCTGTAATAATTGCAAAAACTAATGAAAGACAGTAATTATTTTTTGTTTTGAGGCATAGTTCTATTCATGACAGCAGCTATCTAATTTTGATCAGCAGCTAGAGTTAGACTAGAGACTATATGTCCTAAGGCTTTCAATTCTCCATAGCCAATGTTGCATTTCTTCATGGACACCTTTAATCCTGCTCCTGAGATAGTCAGGAGTACTAATCTTACTTGGTTAATATGAGTATCCCATTCATCAGAGTATATGATAACATCATCTATATATACCATCATCCATCCTTGTCTGATGTAAGTACCTAGAACTGTATCCATTGTTCTCTGGAAGTGTGATGGAGCATTCTTTATACCAAAGGGCATCCTAAGATATTCATATATTCTCAAATGACAGATTATTCTCAAAAACTTCCTGCTTTCCGGGATTATTGGTATCTGGTGGAAAACTTTAAACATATCCATAGTAGTAATGTACTTGGCCTTGGACAAGTTATGCAGAGCATGATCAATCCAGAGTATAGGATAATAATCTGCTTGAGTATAATTGTTGAGCATTCTGAAGTCTCCTACCATTCTTGAATTTTAATTATGCCAAGCTATGATTACAGGTGTGGTCATATCTACCTGTTCATTATGCCCTAATTTCCTTAATACTTGTCAGTCTATCCATTCTTGGATATGTTCCTCAAGAGCCTTTCAGGACTTAGGACTAGAAGGATAGGCTGGCTTTCTTAAGTTAGGAGGATAAGGAGGCTTAATAGTCAATGTCAATACCATATCATGTCCTTTAATATCACCAATGGGATGATCTTAAGTACAAAAAGCATTCTGGTTCTCAAAGCAGACTTTAAATATATCTTTCTTCTGTTCCTCAGAAAGTTTCATATTCAGAGCTTCTTGAGAGAATTATTCTTGGTCAAAGTCTTCTAAATGCTTTTGATAAGTAGAGGAGGGGAAGTTAGACTGAATGGGGCATATCTTAAACTTCTTGTCCCAATTAACTCCTACTGTGAAGTATCTTCCTCTACTCTGGAACAAATCTATACCATATAGACATAAGGCATCATTACCCAGTATCAGGTAGTCACATAGTCTGTTGAGAAATACTACAAATTTCACTTGTATTCTCAAAGAATCTTTAGTATGAGGTAGTATTATAGGAGCAGTCCATACTCCAATAGCATTCATGGTAGAGTTGCAAGAGCTGAACCTGGCTTTTGGGACGGGAAAAAGGTGTTCTTTCCAATTGGGGTCCCATTTTTTTAAGAATTCAGCACAGAGACATGAGAAAAAGGCTCCACTATCCAGTAATAACCTTATAGGTCTGTTTTTATAAAATCCTGTTTCATAACAAGTTTGACCAGTGGTATAAATTTTCCCACTCATAGGTTTAACTTTTAATGGCTTGACATCCATAATATGTCTAGGACTTATGGTAGGATACCATTGTTCGGGCAAGCTAGAATCCCCATGGATCTTATTGATTTCTACAGAAGTGCCTATATCTCCTTCTATAACATTAAAAGGTTTGGTCAGGATCAATTCACATTCAGAAAGAGATCCTTCAGTATCAGCTATATGTTCATTGTTCTGATTTCCTTCAAACTCCTTCTCTCCTTTCAAGAATGCTATCTTTCTTTTTGGTAATGGGCAGGCTTGTCTCATATTCCCAGTCTTGTTAAAATTCCAACAAGTTGCAGGCATCCTCTCTTTATCCCTATTCTCATCAGGTTTCTTATTATCAGAGGCATTCATCAGAGGAGGTTGTTCTCTGGTTTTGTTAATGTTATAGTTCTCTTTGGGTCTGGAAGGGGCTTTCTTGTCTAACCCAGTCATGTCTATTACTTCTTCTAGCACATTGATTAGAGTTGGGAACTCAGCATCCATACTCATCCTACATCTTACACTCTGGTTAAGATTGCCAGGACATGGGCTGAGGATTCTTTCATTTACTTCCTCTTTATCAGCATCTGGGTAGAAGCAATCCAACATTTTCTTCTGTTCCAAGCACCATTTGTGAGGTTTATCCTTGGAGGGGTCAAATGAGGAATTTTCAAAATTTTTCATCATTTTTCTTTTCCACATTCTAGAACCAAATTATTCTTTAATCAGAAGTTTCCAAGAATTCTATGGTAAGGATCCTACTTCTTCTCTTTTACTGATAAAACAGTCCAATGCTACCTCTTCAAATAGCCTGGGTAGCCTGACTACAGCTATAGCTTCTGGTAGGTCATAAGAGTTAATAGTGTAGTCAATAAATTTAATAAAATTTATATGATTGTAATCTCCTTCACCAGAGAACTTGGGCCATTCAGAAATAGGTGGTAACTGTTTGAGTGCTTGATCCATCAAAGGGGTAGGACAAGGCCTAAAGGTGTCACTTCTATGCATTCCTAATAAGGTTGGTGCATAAGGAGTAGTGGTTTGTCTGGGAGGTTTTGGTTCCTCTGTATTACTCCCCAAGGGGTTGGTCAGACAGACTTTCAAGTCTCTAAGATTGTTTTTGATCAGATTAATTTGCAGGTCCACTTTGTTATTAAGCACATCCAATTTTTCACTAAGGGGTAGAATAGATCTGTTAGTAGTGGTTACCAATTCTTCTTTTAAGGGGTGGAAAGACATAATAAAATCTTCTTGGATTCCTGATAACATATTCTCAATTGTTTGAGTCTGTCTGATCCTACCTTGATCAATTGTCTCCAATAACCTTTCTGTATTTTCTTTGATTTCTTCCATTCCTACCTTCTTTTTTTGGTTATTAATCAATTTGGATACTACTGAGGTTAATTTATCCATTTGGGTATAAACACTGTCCAAATTTTCACAAACAATTTTGAAATTTTGACGCATATCATCAGAAAAGGAAGGAATTACATCAGAGGTTTGTTTGGGCTCAGAATTAGAAGCTAATTGTTGTAAACCTTTTTACATTTTTGAGCTAGGGATATTATCTGATCCCAGTCTTTCTTTCCCTTTGGTTTGGGATAAGAAGAGGATCTCTTCTTTCCTGATCCTTTGCCTTTCAGTTGGGCTAATTGATCCCAAGGATTCCACTTTTCTAAGTAGGATTCTACCTCTTTCCTTGGAATCATTTTCTGAAGAGCTATCTGGGTGGCTTTTGCCTGGGAGATTTTCTTTTTCATAGACACCATGTCCTCCTTGGCTTGGGCTTCTTTGAATTCTTCCCAATATTTCACGTGCTCTTTGACTAAGTCTTTGATCCTGGCTTCCTTGGCCAGATTCGGCTGGGGTGGCTGCAGGGAATCTTTTTGTAAAGGAGGCTCGCTTGATTCTACTACCTTCTCTGGCTCTAGGTTGGGAGAGGGCAGAAGTAATTGGTGCTGCTCCTTGTCCATCAACATTTGATTCATGGGCTCTAGTCCCTTCATGATTTTCCTTATTGGTGGTCTCACGGTTACTGAGAGCTGTTGGCAAAGATCCATAAGAGGGAATTCTTCCTGAAGCTCTTGTGTTATGTCTATTCATTTTTAGAATAATATGTTTATAAGTATTTTACAGAAAAAATCCTTAAAAATAACTTTAATTCAAAACTTGCTTAAGTTGATGTTCAAAGGTACCAAGACCTTATTGGGGTTAAATTGATCCTTAGTAGGTAATCCTACGGGGTCTTGTTGTGTTCCAATGAGGTCTTCACCTGCCCAATCAATATTTTCAGGGCGTCCAGAGATATCTGGGATTTCCTGATCCAATAAATCAACTTCAGTGGCGGTGGTTTTTGGTACAAGAGGGTTCACTGATAAAAAAGTTTATTTTATTGGTTAATAAAATATATCAGTATTATTTTTTTTTAAAAAAAATAATATGGTAATACAAGTTGTATACTTACTTTTATATTTCAAAAAGTAATTTATACGGTATTTATTCCAAGCTTTATGTTTCCTTAATAGAGCCTGAAAGTTGATATGCCTTTCAAGATCTTCTTGTTCAAGGTGTTTTTGAAGTTTTTAAGTGCAGAAGAGATATTTAGTTGCTCAGCTTGAGTTAAAGCTTTCCAACCAGTAGGTTTATAATTTTTAATATATTCTTCTTTTCTTATCTTGAAAATATTTAAAAAATAGATTATTAATTCTGCATTGGTTTTAAAATCCACTGCAAAGGAATTTAATGATAAATCATGGTTATAAATTCAGATAAATTTATCTTTGATTTCATTTTTTTGTCAAATTTCTGGTCCAAGGTATTAAATATAATAAAATGGAATATTTCCCAGCCAGACCACCAGTTGTCAGCCTCCTGGATGCCAAGGTCCTTGCTACCCTTTAGCTACCAGAGGTGATAGAATAAATAATAAATATACTATTTAATAAATGCAGCAAAAATCCTTAAAATATTTGGATTATGCTTATTGAAAGGTTAAGTGGTTTGGTTATGGTTTATTGTTTTAAATCAATATGAATAAATTTATTATTGAATATCTTCATAGAGGGGCCACAATTATATTGGGGATCTTTAACATCTCTCTTCAGGGTTTTCAGTATGAAAACACGTAGTCCTGGTAACTTTGGGCTCTTTAGTTTAAAGGATATTTTAGCCAAAGATAATATGTATATAAAATACACAGTGGAGTGGTAGGGCCTTGTAACCAAGCTGCAACAACAGAGAAACAATAATAAAACTCACTGGTATATAATTAAATGCTTTGGTTATCTGTTTGAGACGTGCACTGATGGGTTAAACCTGTATACTGGGGTTATGAGGTTGTTCAGCAGTTTTAATTGATAAAAAAGAGGTTGAGGACGGATATTATTGATTGCACTTAGCCATAAATCACTTACTTATCTCTTATAAGTACTTGATTACCTTGGCACGGTGTCTGGATATAAATATAACTGGGTCTCTGCCCATCAATATCCTCAAAAGAGCCCTTTATTTATAGCTTTTGGAGTCCCAATAATGTTGTTCTGAGGGTTGCAGGTGCTCAAAGGGACGCACACTACGGCTAGCAGGGTAACCAGGGGTAGCATGTCATGTGTTCTTGATGCTATAGCACGGGTAGCATCTAATTCCTCAGGGTATGGGAATTATTCTACTTCATAATAGATATTAGGACTTGTGAATAACACTAATCAGTCCCATTAATGTATTATTTAATTAATTATCCTTAGTAAATGTTCCCAGTAATTTAATAATTATATAAATAGACATTTCTACCGACATCCTGATGTCAGGTGAGTTCTCATTATGTATTATATAACTGGAGTAAAAGTCATGATATTGATTTTACTCCTTATTTTCGAGTTCCAGTTGATTTACTAAGATAATTACTTAAAAAGATAAGTCATGGGAATTCATGTAATATTTTTACATCATTAGTTTTCTTAGTATTTCACAAAGATATTGATGTCTAGAAATTCTCATAAAAGTATATTAAAGTATTTCAATATATTTTTAGAAGTTGTCATTGTCTTATTTTCGACATTCTTGGTACTTTGAATTATATTAAATAAAAAATAGGTATAAGGATTATTTAAGTATTTTTATATAATATTATTTACTTTTAGACTGTCTAATATTCACGGGAACATTTATTACATATGTAGAATGTTCCCGTGTAGGTTGTAGCATGTTTACGCGGTACCTGAGCCTCTTGGGCCGCCTGTCACTCTTTCAACCCATAGTCCCGCGGTTGCGTGCTTGTCAGAGGGCCGGGGCTGCGTACACGACCTTGACGGATTGACAGGGCTGTATCTCAGCCGCGCGTGGGTGCATTGGCTGCTGCGGCTGCGTGCGGTAATTGTGACAAAACACATGTCTGTCTGTAACTCCTAAAATATACACAACACCTCAATTCTGACTGAATTTTAGGTGTGAAACCTATACGTGACAATGTGCTTGAATTATTTAATTGACCAAAAACTCAATAGTGGAGCCGTAGTATTTTGGTCTTTCTTTCCTTAATTGTTTAAAAATATAAGGAGTTAGATTTCAAGGGTGGGGTCAGTGAGTGACCCTACCTAATTTTGGGTGGAAAATCCTTTTCCGTAATAATATTTAGGGTTTTCCTACTCCTTCTTAGTTTTATTAAATTATTATTCCTTTTATGTTATTTTTGTTACTTTTGCAGCTTGCTTTGCAATAGTAGCAAGCTGACAAGTCCCCAGGGAAGGTAATGACCGATCCCCTTGGGAACTGATGTTCAACAAGAAATTACCTGCTAACTACTTGAAACCTGTAGGATTCCCTGTCATTTAACTCGCAAATTGCTCACAAAAGGGAGAAGATTTTGACAAGAAAGGACTGGAAGGAGTCCTGATTGGGTTAAATCCCATTTTCCACTCTTATCTTGTTCTTAATTCATCCGGGGTTGTTGAAACCAAACAAATCCAGTTTCTCAAGGATTCTCTCTACGACTTTCCATTCTTTGAATTGCCTGGAATGGATCTCTTCAGTCAAACAGACACTGAGTCAAGAGAATCCGACTTCTCTTCAGCTGAAAAACAATACACCATACAGGAATCTCAGGACAATTCTTCAGAATCTGAATTGGATAAAGGAGAAATGGAATTGGTAGCATAATCATCCCCCAATCCTCCTTCTCTACCTTCTCAAGTTCCAGAGCTCCCTATTCAATCTATCCCTCAAAGACCCAAGCGCGAGACAAAAAAGCCTCAAACATATGGTTTCCATCACTACTACAAACCCCCCTCTTACAGGGCTGCTAGGAAGTGCCCTGAATGGCCAAAATGGAAGAAGGCAGCTGATGAAGAATTGAACTCCATAGAACTCCAGGACGTCTGGGAAGAATATCAGGGTACTCTGGACAACATTCTGAATAAAACTTGGGTCTTCAAGGTCAAGGAGAACTGCCACAGAGATCCGGTCAAGTACAAAGCTTGACTCTGCGTCCAGGGATTTAACCAAGTTCTAGGGATTTACTATAATTAAACCTGGGCACCAACTGGCAAAATAGGCTCACTCCAAGTTGCCCTCACATACAGTCTAAAAAGAAAAATCAAATTGACTCAATTTGACATGAAAGGCGCATTCTTACATGCTCCTCTCAAAGAAATGGTTATCATAAAAACTCCAGAAGAATCCAACAGAAAGCCTCCATATCTAAAGCTCAAGAAATCACTCTATGGCTTGAAAAAATCCCCTACAAACTGGTATGAAACCCTGACTTTGTGGATCAAATCTCAAGGCTATCAAGAGTCAACTAGTGATCCCTGCCTTTATCTCAACTCTACAACAAAAGAAATCATCTATTTTCACATCAATGACTTAATTCACGTAGGCAATTCTCAAGTCTTTGAATTCAACTTTCTCAAAAAATTCAAGAACTTGTCCTGTCATCCTCCCAACACCATCCTTGGAATGCTTATGGAACTCAAGCAAAACAAAATTCTCCTGAGCCAACCTAATCAAATTGCTCGGGGCCTTGAATAGCTAGGCCTTAAATCCTGCAAGGACATACATTCTCCACTCACTCAAAATTTAAATCTTGAACCCGCATCCAACGCCAATCACAACAAATTCCACCATTTAAACATTAACTATAGATTGGCTACTGGACTCCTTAATCACCTAGCCCAATACACACATCCTGATATCCCTTTCTCTGTGTCTAGTCTTGCAAGGTTCAACACCAAGCCGGGGATGAATCACTGGAGGGAAGTCAAGAAGGTGTGGAAATATCTCAAAACAACCAAGGACTTCAGACTTGTCATCAGCTCTGATTCCAAAGAGGAAACTCTCTCAAGCTTCAGCAATGCCACCTGGGGAGAAGATCCAACCTTCTGCAAGTCACAAACTGGATATATTATCCTTCACCATGGAAGCTCAATCATCTGGAACTCTACTCAACAAAGAAACATTGCCTATTCCTCCACCAAATCCGAATTGAATGCGCTATTGGATTGCTACCTTGAACTAAAATTGATCAAACATCTTATTGGCCAAATATATCAAACACAAAAACCCAAGCCAATCTTACAAATTGACAACAAGGGCTTGGATGACAAGATTAAAAATTTTGGGTCTCACTCAAAGTCCAGACACATAGATATCAAAACAAAAGGGTTGCGCGAGGACTTTGAAAATGGAGAATTTACTCTCAACATGATTCAAAGTCATCCAATGGTCGCTGATTCTCTCACAAAAGCTTCTTCAATGAGCTTGTTCAAACTCCTTCAAAAGAAAATTTTTTCCTCTCTGGACAACTGATCTTTTAGATCATCTCCTCACCAGCCATGTGGGGTGTTAAGTATTGTCTAATATAAGAATATTATGGACCTGTCCTCAAAGGTTGCGCCAGCTTGGACGGGTCCCCTGATGATCTGTCCTGTGACACTTGGGCAATCTAATTACCTCAGCTAACTCAGATCCTGGCCTCAGAGGGGGCTCGGGCTCCTTCTTCTCTCTTCTTCTTGTCAGCTGTCTCTTTCTTTCTCATCAATACCTTTTCTATCTTCTTTCTTTCCTTTCTCTCTTCTCAGTCTACTTCCTACATCTTTTATTTTCCTCTCAAATCTTCATTGACCTATCTTCTCCTCCTTGAACTTCTATCCTCCTCCATCCGTTCCAACCTCATCCAACTCACCATTTGACCAACTCCTCATCTACAAGTCCGTTCCTGGTAAGAACATGATCCTCAAGACCACTCTAGCTCGACGCATCTGACCATCTAGTTCTGCACCTACAGCCATTCCCCTGTGTACTCCTTCCTCTATCACTTCTGTGCGGCCCAAGTTTCTTTTCTCATCTACTCTTTAAACAACGTCTAAGCTGTTTGTCTCTCAATCTCCTTTTTTTTTCCTTCTCATTTTTTTCCGGTTGTTTAACTTTCTAACTCTGGTCTGTAGTCTGTTTTTTTTCAGTTCTAGATAATTTTGTCACAATCTTATCACCTTCACCTACAACTCTTTTTAAAACTCTCCTCACACTGCCAAAGGTGAAATCTCTGAGTATTCCTTTTTACTTGCAGTTCCAACCACAAAATCAAATGGATGAATTATTGAAAACACCAATGAATATCAAGTATATGATGGCCGATTTGTTTTTCCTGACCTGGGATTTGGAATTGACCCCAAGCACATAGGTGTGGTCAAAATGATTTGGGCAGCCAATAAGTAAAAGCACTGTACCTTTTCTGCTGTGGAGACTGTCACTCATACAAGAATGGCAATGTCAATGAAAATCAACAAAATGACTAGAAACACTTGAAGAGACTTGGGGAGTGGGAAAATATACTACAGGGAAAAAATATAAATAAAAAGAAAAAAGTTTTTTTTATTGGTGGGGTTAAAAATATTCTTAAGTATTGCTGTAATCAAATTTTTTTTTTTCTTTTTAAGTTTTTCATCAAAGCAAATATATTTAAAAGCCCATCATTTGAGTAATCAGCTTTGATTCATCTAATTTTCTGCTGCTACCAATGTATGCTGGAGCCATTGACTACTTATCTTTTTTTTTCTGTTGCCATTTTTCCCTCTCTGTTTGCAGTTGGCTTGCTGTTGATCCTTCTCCTTTTCCTCTCTTTGAAATTATAGCTCAGCCTGTTTCAACTTCAACTCAGCATCCCATTTTTACTGATGAGCCAGAGTCTTGGCTTTCTGCTTTTGAAAATCAATAGACAGTTGACAATCCCACTTCTCCTTTTCAAACTGAAGTTTTTCAAATTCAATTTTCAATTTCACTGTTGTTCAGAGGGGAATAGGAATGAGCTTGATTTTGAAAGCAACAAGAATCCAATGGGCTTACTTGAAGCTTGCTTCTCCATGATCTCCTCAAAGCCTGGAAATTTTGAAGTGTTTCTCCTCTTTTGAATGCTATTGGTGTTGATGTTGATTGAATTGGAGGCCTTTTGCTTTCCCTTTGAAGAGGATTTTTGTGTGGGAAAATCATGACTCTCATTTGAAGGGGATGTTGGAGGCCCCATTGGCTTGAGTTGTTGGCCATTCAGGAATGGATGAGCCTGTTTCTTTCAAATCTAAATCAGTCAGGATTAACTGGAAAGAAGACAAAATAACTTGGTTCCTTACTTTAGCAGATTTTGATGGCAATGGTGATACAGGAATGACATCCTCCTCATTGGGCAAGTTCTCCAGTTCTTCAACCCCAGGAAGAGAGAAATCCACAGAAGGAGGGGAGGGGTCCAAGGTTGGGTTTGACACCTCAATCAATGCGGAATTAGATGTGATTGGAGCTGATTGTGTTTGAATATCCTCCTTGGCATTGGATGGGGGCCACTCATAGGTTTCTTCAGGATCACCATTGCTAGGCTGAGCATCCCCAGAAAAGTCCTCAGCGTCAACTGAATCAGATTTTTGGGCATCAAAAGCAGCTAGGGGGGTGATGTTGGCCTTCTTGTTGAGGTTAAACCTGATAACATGATGTATCACCACAGTACGGAGGTTGTGCAGTTGAACCTAGACCAGTAATACCAAACAACCCTGGCAGCCACAAGCGTCTGTAGCCTAGTTGGTAAAGGCAGCACTCTAGTATGTGTCTCAGTCTATCTGAGGTTGTGGGTTTGACTCCCACCAGACACATCTTCATTTTCACAGTCTTAACAGGTTATGAGCCCAGAGCCTACCTGAGCGTATACTTGCTTACTTATGAGACTTGAATAAGATGTGAATGCTTCCTGTAAGACCATCATCCCCTGTAAGCCTATCACGGGTTCAATCCCCACACTGATCACACTTTCACCTGGGTATTTCCATACCTATTTCTACATCACGTAGAAAGGGGGGGTGTTGAGGTTAAACCTGCTAACATGATGTATCACCACAGTACGGAGGCTGTGCAGTTGAACCTAGACCAGTAATAAAAAACAACCCTGGCAGCCACAAGGGTCTGTAGCCTAGTTGGTAAAGGCAGCACTCTAGTATGTGTCTCAGTATATCTGAGGTTGTGGGTTCAACTCCCACCAGACACATCTTCATTTTCACAGTCTCAACACTTCTTTCCAAAGATTTCATCCATTTGATTATTAAAAGGACAAATGGAGTCAAACTCATCAACCACCAAGTAGATTCCCTTGGCTTTGTCAGAGTCAGTGATACCAAAGCCGGTGGAGATCAACATGGATTGGGCCTTTTTTTACTTGGATCGATAATTTTTGAATTGCTCCCTCATCTGTTTGTATGAAATATCCAGCCTAACTTTTGTTTTATTCTTGAGTTCATTGGTCATCAGGAGATTACCATTGACCTTAGAGGATGGAGGTTGGCCAACGCATGTTTCATTGTTGGATCCAAAGCAAGCATTGTAGTTGGATGGAATTTTGAGCCAGTTTACCAGGATTATGTGATCAGCTCTCTTGAGGTAACTTGAGCCTTTGGATACTGATGGGGGAGGATTGTTGGATGTTGAGTTCCTGGGGGATGTTTGCTTTGGTCCATTGGATTGTTAATTGCACTTGCGGGGGGAGGATTGCTGAGGGGCCATTTAAAAATAGTAGAAGTGATGAAGGGGTGAAGGGCTATGAGAGTGTTTAAGTGGTGAGGGTGATGATGTGATGAGAGGATGAGAGTGATGAAGCAAAGAGAATAGGAAGAGATGATAGTGATGAAGTGACAA
Organism: Puccinia polysora; assembly: GCA_025617555.3. Classification (NCBI taxonomy): domain Eukaryota; kingdom Fungi; phylum Basidiomycota; class Pucciniomycetes; order Pucciniales; family Pucciniaceae; genus Puccinia; species Puccinia polysora. The sequence goes on along the minus strand of CM062613.1, from coordinate 23,338,288 downwards.
GAGGGATAAAGCAATGAGAGTTAGGATGTGACAAAAGCAATAAAGTGATGAGAGTGATGAAGTGATGAGGAAAGTGATCCAAAGAGAGTTAGCTGCATTTCTGGATGTGATCAAAGCAATAAACAGATGAGAGCAATGAATTTATAAGAATAGTGATCCCATAAGAGTTAGCTGGATGTGATGAAAGCAATAAACGGATGAGAGTGATGAACTGATCAGGATAGTGATCCAATGAGAGTTATCTGGATTTTATGAAAGCCATAAAGTTATGAGAGTGATGAAGTGATGAGGATAGTGATGAAGGGATGAAGAGCCATGAATCAAATTTTTTTCCAATGAGGTTGGAGTTAGAAGGAGGTGGGAATCCAGGGGTGGATGAAGTGGACAGGTGGTGGAAGCCTTTAAATACTTTATTTGAAAGAACCCACTTATTTCCAGGTAACTCTGACATGTCTGATGTGAAATAAGTAGTTTTTTTTGATTTTTAATGGTGGGTTTGAAATGGTGGATTTGGTTTGAAACCAGCCATTAAAAAATGGCAGCTTTTCTTAACTCTGATACTCCCTAATATTAATGGATTTCCATCTCCATTTTTAGTTTATTTATTTTTTTGTTATTTATTGTATTTCTGTCTAATTTGAAAGGTTGCTCTGTGTGAGTAGCAAGCTGAAAGCATCAGGGACTAGTTCATGTTTCCCAGGAAAATATTGGATTTTGAATTTGAGTTGGTTGATTTAATTGACCCATTATGAATTTTTTCAAGTAAGGAATTTTTTGCTCATGAAATACTTGAGAGAATTCTGGTCAGTTGACAAAAGTTTTCATAATACTTAAAAGGTATGAAAACTGTTTTCAAAGCAATAAACAATTGAAAGAAGTTCATTTTCATGGATTTTTTTATTAAGTTCCTCTGTTGCAGTTCTCCAAACACTAACCTTGAGCCAACAGAATCACTTTTTGTAGCATAAGAAAAGCTCAAACCCTAACAATAACCTCAAAAACGGATTATAAACAAAAAATAAACCCTAGTCATCTAGCCAAAGTACCCCTCTATCTCTCACAGATTAGAAGATACAGCTCAAAATAAACCCTGGCCTACCCATACCCACAGTCAGGTGTCACAGATCAGTGAAAGGCACATATAAATACCAGGGAAACTTTCAAAATATCCAAGTGAAAGCTTATATAAAACAAAACAAAAAACTGCCCAAAAGTATATGTATACCAGAATTGATTATGCAATCATCCAGCACAGCCTTAACAAAACAAATCAGCCAGGCTGAAAACCACATGTAATTTTCCAGAAACAGCATTTCCACCGCACAACCCATAATTCAACCACTTCACAAACCTAGAACCACAAGCCAGCCAGAAACACATTTAAGCTCCCATAACAGATTTGGTGAAAGTAGCACACCTGCTGATGTCTATAAATAGAGCCTATGTCTCCAGCCATTTTCCCCCCATACCCCCAGGTCCTCAACCTGAGGAGTTCACCCCTTACAAAAGCTACTAACCCCTTATAAAAGGCATGCAACCCTTATAAAAGGTTCTAAACCCTTATTAAAGATAATAAAAACTTGATAAAGATATTAAACCCCTATAAAAAGATTTTAACCATCACCAACAATAAACAACCCTTATAAATTATTTCACCACCATCATCCAACATTACCCCATACTTTGACCATCATCCAATACCATCACTCATGAACCATTACCCCATATTTTGAGTATCCTGCATCATCATCAAAACCATCCATCATCATCAATCATCATTGTCACCTATCATCAACATCATCACCTACCTTGACCATCATCAATCATGGCCCTCACTACCACCATCATAATCATCATCATCATCATCACCTACCTTGACCATTATCAATTGTCACCATCATCACTACCTGTCACACGGTGGTATGTGACACCATAATAACTGCAAGATGAACTGGTTCTTCAACCGGTTTCATAACCTTTTGCTAATGCCTTGCCCCTCCGTTGCTTTACAGTTGTGCCAGTTAAGACAGTAAACTGGCTGGCCCTGTTGCAGGTTAAATGTTTGATACAGAAAATTCATGCAGCAGGCTTCTCCTTTGAAAATTGTTGGGTTTTCCACCTGTCAACAGAAAGACTCCCCAGTATTGGTAGCTCCATGTGGTGTTCAGGAGTGTGTCTGAATATGGCTCCATTTTTTGAGGGGGCATGGGTTAGTGCCACCAGCCATAAACACTTTGGGACAAAGTGCCCTTAAAACCTGGGTTTATGTCAAAGGGTGGTATTGGAAACCATAATAACTGAAAGGTGAACTGGTCTTTCAGCCATTTTCATAGCTTTTTGGTAAGGCCTTGCCCTTCAGTTGGTTTGCAGTTGTGCAAGGTATGACACTACCCATCACCATCAATCATTATCCATCCATAAGATGATCATCAAAAATCCATCCATAATATAATCATCTACCTCTGTCACCATCAGTTATCAACTATAGGCTCAGCCATTTCAACCTTATTTAATAATCACCTGTAACATGAAAGGAGTATCCATCAGAAAAAAATAAATAAAGAAAAAATATATAAAGGATGATTCCCTTGCTCAGCTTCTATCCTCCAAGCCACCTATCTGTTCCACCACTTATTCCTCATCAAGCTTGAACATATTGATCCTTTGTCTGATAGATACTACTATAGTAGAAACTCTATTTGAAAAATCAGCCCAAAATATATTTTCTTTTATTGTTGTGAGACTACTATAGTACTGAGAGGGGCAGACAATTCAAAAACACCCTTAGTATTTCTCTAGCTTATCAATAGTTGTAGGACCAAATTCACCCCCCCATGTGACTTCCAGAAAGCTATTTTCTATACTTTAACCATTCCCACAGTAATCTTTAAACCAACAGAAACTTCCAGGATTTAAAAGCTACCAGTTGAACAAGGTTCAAAGAAGAAGAAACTGCAGCATAGCTACTGCAATTGCATAGTTTCTTTCATCTGTTTTGACAATAGTGCATGCTAGCTTGTTAAAATGAGAAAATGTTGAAGCATTAGTGAATTCCTTTTTCAGAGAATCAAACTCCAAATCAGCTTTTCTAGTAAAAATTAAATGAGTTTATTTTTGAAGAAATTTAGTAGGATTTGTGGTCTTCTTGGCATAGTGCTCAAGAAAAATTATGTAAAAGGTTTTAAACCAAAGAAAAGTTTTTAAAGATTTAATGCAATTGGGTGTGGGCCAGACCAATATTCTTTGGCTCTTGGCTGGTTCCATAGCAAGAAGTTCCTGGAAAGTACTATATCTAGAAAATGAGGAGAAAGACAGTGAAACCTCCACTTGGAGAGTTATGCATACATTTTATTCTAACAAATTTTCTGTAGTTTCTCTTGCACCTGTGCAATATGATCTTCCAGGGATTTTTAGTAGACAAGTATATCATCCAGATATAACACTGGGTATTTCTCTACAAGATTGGAAAAAGTGTTTTTGAAAAAATTTTGTAAATTAGAAGGAGCTTTGCAGAGAAAAAAGTGCATGACAGTAAACTCATAGCTTCCAAAATGTGTTCTCATTGCATTCAATTATTCATTACCCTTTTATATGAAAACTAGGTTGTAAGCACCCTCAATTTCTAAATTTGAGAAATAAGTAGCTCTGTGGAAGATTGTAAGAATTTTAAAAATGAAGGTTCTGGATAGGCATTCTTCTGTTTTACCTGATTTATTTTCCTTTATTTAAACCAAAGGAAGAGGCTCCCATAACTTTTGGGTAAAAAAATTACAGGGGAGCAAGTGTTTGAATTTCTTGGTTGAAGAAATCCTTTTGATCCATTTTATGGAATGTATTCTTGAAGCATGGAAAATTCCTACTTTTAGAGAGAGTAAAATTGTCCAGGTGCCAGAGGTGGGCCAGTAAGGTTGGTTTTTTGATCATAGGCACAAAATGGATGCAGCTTATTGGATTTTACAACTGAAAATACATTAGAAAATTTTTGATAAAGAGGTGGTAAAGAATCTTGAATGATTTCTAAATCTTGAATATTGTCATGTTGGAGAATGGGGTGCAAAGTTTTAGAAAAATGAATGAGCATTAAGTTTCTCAAAAAAAATCTTTTATTAGGTGAATGCTTCTCTTCAAAGAAGGAAGATAGAGGCAAGTTGGATAAATAAGCAATAAATCCTAAACCTGAAGAAGGAAATTGGGACTGGAATACAGGATATTGCAAATATCATGGTGGAAAATTGTCATCAAACTCAATAAAAGTCTCAGGTAGGCTGTTTAATTCCTGTTTTATGGACTTGATAGCATTTTTGGGTTTCAAGGCTTGCAGTTTAATTAATTCTTCTTGACAATTCACATCCAGATTACTACATTCTAGGAATTAATGGCCTTGAATGGTATCATCCATTTTGGGGATATCAAAGAAAAAAAATCCCATTTAAAGCTGGGGAAACTGGAAAATGCAAAATTTCATTTTTCCTTATGGGTAAACCAATGAGATGGCTCAGATGCACTTCTTACTAAATAAAAGGGAAATCTTTATATCTGAGAACATTTAATATTTTGAGAAGTGTTGAAAAATTCAGGCTTATAAAACAGACATTAGCACCAGAGGCAAGGAGTATGCTGTGATGCATGTTTTTGGAATGGAAGAGGAAAAATTTCAAACTTGGAGTGTCAAGAGACTTTGAAGTGCAAATATTTACTTTCAGATGTTTATATAATGTGTGGTTTCGCTTGAAAGTATAAGGAAAACTACAAGCTATTTTTTTTGCAACTTAGACTCTTCAAAAAAATATTCACATCTTGCTTTCCGTAGCAATAAATAAACAACCCTTCCTTTCTTTGAAGAAACCCAGTTTACTTGTCCAGGAAGCTTGGAGTTTTGGAAAAAGTCTTATCTTCATGTTTGGGGTTCAATTTAGGAGTGGGTTTTTACAGTTTTGGATGCTTTGTGTTTTTCTTTTAAGGGTTGTCAGCCTTGGGAGCCAAGGTTGAAATAGCATGATTTTTTTGTTATGGGAAATTATTTTCATAATAGCCATTATCATGCTTGATAAGAAAATCTATCAACTGCTGAAGGGTGGTTGTCTTATTCCCCCAAAATTCAATCTGTTTTATTAAGCCTTCAAGTAAACCATTTCAAAAATGAAATAAAATTCTGGCCTGTTTCAATTGGATGTAAGAATTCAAGCTTCACAATTGAGATATATAAATGCAAGACCTACTATTTTCCTTCTTAAACAGACCACTAAGTTTGTATTTGTTTTTTTTTCACTTCATTGGGTTTTCAAAACAGGATAATAATTTTTTGCTTTATTTTTTCCAAATTCTTTAAAATAAATGCAGGTCTCTTATTTGATATTAATTAAAGTTACAGTTCAAAACACTTCAGATACCTACCTCCTAAGAAAAAAGTAAAATACATAAACTTGTGCCATTCCAAGAGAAATTTGCTTGGTTGATAAGAGAAAACAATTTTTAAAGAATTTAGGAAGTCTCAAAGCTTATGGGGATGTTCTCCTTTAAAGTGATCAGGCTGCTTCATGACTGGATTGAAAAAGATGAGACAACTCATGCTATAGTAAAAGTTATTGTGATTGAGTTCCTGGATCAAAGCAGCAATGAGGGTTGGAGCTTTGAAACTTTGGAGAATTTATGGAAGACCTAGTTCTACTGCAGGTAAAAGTATCATTGGAAAAATCAGAAAACTCTTCAATTATATCAAGAGGATCCTCTGGAGCCTTGGAAAAATTCTTTTTGGCTAGGGGATCATCCAGGTACTCCACTGAAGGAGATTTAGAGGAAGGAGTCGCATCTAAGGGTTATCAGGCCAATGAGCCTCCATATCTACCGACCCAATTAATATCATCATGATAAGGGGAAAGGGAAGCATTCAAAGTCAAGAAATTATGTGAAATCAGAAAAATGTAACTATCTATGTGTGTGAACTTATTTGATGCTTTTGATTTTCCTGATTTACTGTCAGGGAGGTGTTAAATTCACAATCCTGGGTTGCAAATGGGTGTGAAACACCGTTCACAACCCATTTGAGTCGCAAGCCTCTGTTTACAACTCAAAAAGTCACAATCAAAGTTGTTTACAGCTTGCGCAACTGCTGGGGGGTTTCAAAAGTTGTAAATGGGGTTGCACGTATCTTCCTTGACACATATGGCCCATTTGGGGCTATTTTGCCCCAAATGGGCCATTTCAGGTGCTAATTAAGGGTACTTAGCCACCCTTGGACCATATTTGAGCTCCATAAACCCAAATTTGGTGATTTTGCATACATGTTGGGACTATTGGACCACAAAAGGAAGTTTCAAACTGTCCTGCAAATTCTGCCTATTAGCAAAAAAAGTCTTGTCACAAACTGTGCACACAAAAGACTTGCCAGTTGGATAATTTTAATTTTCTCAACCCAAAATTTAGTACACTTTGTATTTTTTTAAGTGACATTTACATTGAATACTAAATCTCCTTTGGCTTTCTTTGTTTTATGAGAACAGTGGCAAGCTCAAGCCCCCTGTTTTCAACATGGCTTCATTGGAGGAATTAATTGATGGGGCTTTTAAAAAAGCTGTGGAAGAAGCTAAGGATTTTGCAAATGAAACATTGGAAGGACCAATTGCATCATAATCTAGGGTTAAAATTGAGGAACAAAATTTTTCACAACTGGAATTGACTCAAGCTTGTGGGTCAAATATCATAAGCCATTCGACTGATTTGGCTTAATGGACACTGATGTAACCATGGCCAATATAACTATGTGACTATGTAACTACGTGACTATGTAACTATGTAACTATGTAACTATGTAACTATGCAACTATGGGTTTCCAGAACCTCTTGACCCTCCTCCTATGAGAGCCTTTCCTATTAGGAAATAAGCTGAAAGATATTTTCAAAAATGGGAATCCATGCATGGCTATGCTCTCAAAACATTCAAGTAAAAGAGAGACAAATATGAAGACATAGCGTGTAATAGATATGGAGCATACAAGGAGATTTTTCTCATAAAACATCAAAGGAAAACTCACACAAGGAAGGTTGGTTTTCAATTCATGATCTTTGCAAGTTGGACAGTAGCAGATCCCATGTGGGCCCTCTCAAATATGAATTACCAGAAAAATCATCAAAAATCTGCAAACCCCTCAGTGCATCCTCAGCTGAGGAGAATCTCTGGTGTGGCCTTAGATAAAATTAAGGAATGCATGAAAGATGGGCTCAATCAAATTCAACTCAAAAGAAATTGAGCAAGATTGATGGTGGAGAATAGGTTTTAAATAAAAAAATCTATAACACTAAGCACAAGGTAATAGAAGCAGAACTCAAGGGTAAAAGTGTTATGGAAGTTGTATTAAAAATGCTCCAAGAAAAACAGTGGGTATCCAGGTTGAAATTGAGTGAAGAGGGTGACTTAAAGGCCCTTTTCTTGGTTCATCCCAAGTCTATGAAGACTTTTAAAAAAAATCCATCATATTTCTTTGTTGGATTGTTCCTATCAAGCAAATAGTTACAAAATCCTTCTATTGCATGTAGTAGAAATTACTGAGAAAAGGAAAAACTTTAAAAAAGCTTTTTTATCCATCAAAAAAGTAAATTTTGACTTCTAAAGTTTGGTTGTGAATGCAATAAAGGAATTTATTTATGATCCAGAGAGGCTTACCAAAGTCTTTATGACAGATTGTAAGAAAGCTCTGATTTGTGCTATTCAACATAGTTTCCCTGAGTAATCCAGAAACTTGTGCTCTTGGTACTTGTCTAAAAATATTCAAGAAAATTGAAACATTTCCTGCAGTAATGATGATGAAGGATGAAAAGATTTTATGTCTCTGTGGGAAAAGTATGGGAGGTTGAAGCCAACAATGCAGAACTCAGAGGAGGCCAATTCATTGCTTCTTCCGTTCATCTCTGCTGGGATTTCTTATGTTGAAAATTGTATAAATTCGGTATTGAAATAACATGAGGATGTGCTTGAGTATATGGAAAATTAAATTTTCCCCATCAAAGAGACCTTTGTAAGGGTGTGAGCTTGTTTCAGCTTGCTAATATTTACAGAAAAATCTGCAAAAGTAACATAAATTAAAAACAAAATAATAAAAAATATTAATATATCCAAAGAAGGAGTGAGAAGTAAATAAATATTATTATAGAAATGGATGCCCCACCCAAAATTAGGTTGTTTCACTCGCTGACCCAACCTTTGAAATCTTACTCCTTCATATATTCAATAATTAAATAGAAAATAAAAAAAAAGCCATGGCAACACCATTGCACCTTTTGGCTAATTTAATATTTCACATTTTTTGCCACGTACAGTTTTCACACCTAAAATGCAGTCAAAACTGAGGTGTTGCATATATTTTAGAATTTACACATGGAAATGTGTTTTGTCACAATTCCCGTGCATCTTCTTATTCCTGTACGCATTAAAACAGCGGGTTCACATGTGCAGAATTATGGCATGCAGCAGATCCTCCATGCACACAGAAGATCCAGCCCTGTGCACAGATTAATTGACTGATTCATGCATCAAGATCCATCAACACCAAATTGATGATTGGTAATGTTGCTAACTACTACAACCTAGACAGATCCACCATGCATATTTAGTAACATGAACCATGCATGGTACACAGTCTAAAACCGTGAAATATTCAATAAAATCATTATATCATAAATTTTAAAGTATTTTTTAGTAAGAAACAAATATTGAGGACCATCACAATAAAGACTGATCCAGATATTTACATACCACAAAAAATATCAAGGATTGCTGATAAAAATGATTAAAAATAATCAAAGGTATCAGAAGATAATTAAAAAATAATAAACATCCACTTCTGATCACTTTGGGCCAATATTAATAGTAAAAATTAAGCATAAGTGAATAATGGTCAAAGTGACAAATGAACATATCAACAGATCCTGCAGTTGAAAATACGCATACATTCAGCATATCTGAGATCAGCTGATTGAAATCACCTTTATAATGTGAAAAGCATGCCCTGAATAGCTTACTAGACTTATAACTTGAGTCTTACCCTCTCTATGTTGTAGAGAATCCAAGGGATAATGGGATTATTTAGCAAATAGCTTTCTGGAAGTCACTAGAAGGGCAATTTAGGTACTCCTACTTATTAATAGATAGAGGTAAAATAATATTGTTCTGAATTTCCTGCCTTCTGAAATATAATAAGTCTGCACAATATATTTTTTTAATTCATGGCTGGTTTTCTTTGAGACTTAAAATAGGTCTCTGAACAGACCTAGATTAATTATTAATAGAGATTTTTAGCAATTTGAAAACTATTCAAAGTTGGACTGGATTATTGGAAAGCTTCAACCAATTAATAATGAACAATTTTTGAATTTTTCTTACTATTTTTCCAAATTTCAATTAAAGGATTTAAGGGTTGACTAAAAGGTGTTTAACCAGTTTGAGGACCCAAAAATGGGTTTGCCCACAGGGAGCTGGGCTGCAAAAAAGGCTTGGTTTTTTTTCTGTTGTGCCCTTCCCTTTTCATCAATTTACTTATTGAAATAAAAGAGTTTCTCCTCTTAATAATAGGTTCTGAATAACAGGTCTTTTATCAAGAAACCTTATTCAAAGACACCTGGGGTTGGTTCAAATGGTCAGTAATAATTTTGTATTTGATCCTTTATTTCCTTTTGAATTGATTCTGGTTCACTGATAATCTGTTGCTAGTTAGGTTGGGCATAAGCCATGTGTCATAGGGGCAGAAGCCATTTTATAACAGCAGATGCCATGCTATAACAGCAGATGCCATGCTATAACAGCAGATGCCATGCTATAACAGTAGATGCTATGCTAGACCACTTGGATAGGGCAAAATAGCCCCCCTTAAGTATAAAAATGATTACTCAGGGGATTATCAGGGCTCCCCTGAGTGCGGTTCTGATCCTCTCTCTGCACTGTTGAAGTACTTGAGGTTACTGTTACATGAGGTAATAATTCTGGTGAGAAAACATGTGAAACAAGGCAAGAGATAGCTGTATTTTTTGGTATAAATTCTTATAGACAGGCAAAATTATGAGGAACAGGTTAGGATTTTTGATTTATAAAGGGTTCTGGGTGCTCATCCTGTATAAAAAATGATGCAGAAGTTCCCTGCAGCTTGAGTTAATTTTGCTGGTTGGGAAAAGCATGAAACATGCTTGGCAGCTGCAAGCCCTCTTTGGTAACTGAAATTGTATAAATTGTATGGTTAATGTGGTGGAACACTACTCCTTGGGTGTTTCTGAGAAGGCTTCTGAGCCCTTATCATGTATAATATTGTGCAGGAACTACCTGCATACTGTTTCAATGGAATTAGCTGTAGAGATATGATGTATGCTGTTTTACCACATGCTCCCTTTTGTGACTTGAGAGTGCGGATTGTAGGTTTTGCGTGGTTGGATTGGTGGCAAAATGAGTATCAGAGTGCTTCGGAGAAAGGTTCAGAGGCCTTACCAGGTGGTTAAAGTTCCAGAAAGGTCACATGTACTGAGGTGTTATTTCTGGTGGGTGGTAATTGAGATGTACTTGGCTGCATGAGCCTCTACTTTTGTTGGTGCATATATGAGTGTTGCATGGCTTGAATGGTGGCAAAATGAGTATCAGAGTGCTTTATAGGAAGGTTAAGAGTCCTTATCTGGTTGTAAAAGTTCCAGAAAGTTCATGTGTACTGAGTTTTTATTGCTTGTAGGTGAGAATTGAGACATACTTGGCTGCACAAGCCCCTACTTCTGTTGGTGTGTATATGTGTGCTGTATGGTTTTAATGGTGGCAAAATGGGTATCAAAGTGCTTCAGAGGAATGTTCATAGTCCCTGAATTGTACTGAATTATGGTGGAAGGTAGTGTAACTTTGATTCATAGAATTAGTTGTAGTGCAACATTGGAACTGGTATTTTTTAAGTCCTGCAGGTATGAGTATGTTGTTTTTGTTGTGTGGTTAGTTTAAGCATAATATTTTTCCATTAGATGTTCAATTAAGCTTTTATTTATTAATTCCTGTGACATAATCCAGTCTGGTAAACGTTCCCTGAGGAGGCTAGTTTGCACCCCAAAAAAAACATATTTATACAGACCTTCCTTGGCTTATTGTTCCCCAGTTACCTAGGAATCTATGAATTATTATGCTGAAAAATTTCCATCCGTGATCAAGTGCTTAAAACATTTAAGCAAGTTATTTATGGCCCTGTCTGATTTATATTAGAATTATTTCCAAAAACATTATTTATCAATTAAATTTTAGTCAAGCAATCAACTCCACCTTTTCTCTGAAACCCATAATCTGAATCTTTACAGGATTTCTTTGAATTATTGCTCAAAAATCAAGTAAATTCCTTACTTTGTTGGCCTGAGTACTGTCTGACCGGTCACAAAAGCTGAATAAGTCCTTAAAAGGAACCCACCATTATTCAAAGGTCTTGACAGTGCCCAAGGTGGCCCCTTGAAGAGAGGTTGTTTGTTTGTAAAGATCCTCAGTATTATAATAATGTGGACCATGTTTTTACAACATATTGAAAAACATTTAACCAAAAAAATTAAGAATTGCAATAGCTCTTGACATATTTTTTATTTGAGCTTTTTATGTGTTTATTTTTGCAAAAATTATTATTCCATTACTCTATAACTCTCCGTGGCTAAAGTACTGAAATTTTCCTGGTATCAGAGGGCTGAAATCTTTTAATTATGGCCAGAAATTAGCTTAGGAAAATGAGAAGTATTTTAAGAAAAAGAAATGCTGGACACCTTGTGTCAATAATTTCTAATGGGCTCTCACAATGGGGCAATACGTTGGATGATATTAATGATGAATTTGATTGGATGATGAATGGATAATGGAAAACAGCAGGGAGAAGAGCTCCTTAAGTACAAAATATTGGCCTCTTGTGAGCCCAGGATACAACAAGCCAAAAGGAAACTTTTCCGCTCCAAAGGAGCTCTACAGGCTCTACAGGCCTTGTCACTTGGTTTGGGCTACATCAGCCCGCATGGCATCAGTCCCTGTACCCTTACAACCAGCCTATTCCGATAATTTCTGGTGTTTCACCTTAATGGGGCTGAAACAGCCCCTTAGCTGTTCAAACCCCTGGCCGGTATTCTGTTACAACCAGCCTGTTACCTCACATGCTGGTAATAGAAAACTAAGATTGATTGAACAAGAAACTGTAAACTGACAGATGAAAGGAAATGAATCAACAGGCATTCTAGATAGAAGACGCAAGGTATAAGTATCAACATCAGGCTTGAGGATCTTGACGTTAGTGGACATGAGACTCAGAGACGCATAGAGAAAATATAGTGAGATGAGACTAAGAAGAGAGAGATTCTTGTAAGTTGAGGTCACAGTCAAGGCGTGTAGGAGAAATGAAAAGGTTAGGAATCTCACCGGGCACACAGGTCATGAATGAGGATAGAGATGATGATGAAGATGATAGAATGAAAGAAACAGAATGAGAAAAGAAAGGAGAAGGAAAGAGTGAGAGTTGATTGATGAGTGATGGATGGATTGATGAGGGGGTGAGTTGTTGATGTTCTAGTCTTATCTAGTCCTGAGGTTGTGAGACCTCCTGAAGATAATCCTTTCCATTGAGCGCAGAACTTGAGAGAGGGAGACTACTCAGTCACTCTAGATTTGGAGTGTCTACATTCCCTTGATTTTGTCTCTGCGCGCCCATTGCAGTTGTTCCTCTCTGTTGTAAAATACTTAACACTCCTTCATGCCAAATGAGATGACAGAACTATTTAGTAGGATTAAAAAAAAGAAAAGAAAGGAGACAGTAGAGCTATACTTTGAGATGAGGCGGATTTAGTCAATGAGTTGGTGATCATTGCCAAGGATTTCACTATGGTCAGCTTTATGTTGTTAGCTTTGAGTTCCTCTCTCATTCCTTTTGTTTTTAGATCTAGATTTCTGGTCTATGAGTTTGAACCAAATTTTCTTATTTTATCTTCTAAGCTGCTGTTGTTGATATTCATCAAGATAGTTGTGATGGATTGAGTGAATATGTTGTATAAGAGGGCCTCATGGTATGATTTTACCAAGGCATTGAGTTCTGCGTCTGTGGATGACCAGGTTATGTTCCGTTGTTTGCAGCTGTTCCATGAAAAAAGACTTCCAAATACAATGCATATGTATCCTGTTTGCAACTTACGTGTTTCAGGATCATCCGCCCATGAAGCATCCGAGTATACTTGCAGCGGATTGGATTCTGGTTGGCAGGTTAGCGTTAGACAATGACTTCTGGTAGTCTTCAGATACTTCCACATTTTCTTTAGTTCATTCCAATGAGGGAGTCCTGGCTTGACATTGCATCTTGCTAGGCTTGATACTGCAAAGCTGATGTCTGGCCGCGTGTAGCATGCTATGTGGTTGAGCATCCCAATTGCCAATTGGTAGTTGATGTTTAGGGCCTTAAAGGCTTCATGTTCTTCATCAGTTGCGGATTTGAGTTGCAAGTTCTGAGTGAGGGGTATGGTTGTATCCCTACAGTCGCATAGTCCGAGTTCTTCAAGCCCATGTTGTATGTGATTGGGTTGACTAAGTAGAATCCTATCCTCTTCCACCTGTATTTTCATGCCTAATAGTGTATCGGGGTTCCTGCTTTCAGACACGTTGAATTTTTTGAGGAACTTCTGTTTGAAATCTTGTCCTTCTCCCACTAGGATCAAATTGTCCACATGGAAGAAGAGTCTTGATTGGCCGTCCTCTGACCAGTAGAGACATGGGTTGCATGCTGATTTGTGAAATCCAATCTCCTTGAACCATGTCGTGAGGGTCTTGTCCCAGTTCTTGGGGGCTTGTTTCAAACCGTACAAGGATTTCTTGAGTTTGAGAAAACAAGACTTGCGGTTGGAGCCTTTTGGAGTCTGGATTATCACTTCTTCTTCTATTTTTGAGTGCAGGAACGCGCTCTTGAATTCAAATTGACGCACCTTTTGCTTTGATTTTAATGCGTATACTAGTAACATGCAAAGAGAGGATGGCTTTCCGGTTGGAGCAAAGTTTTTGAAATAGTCTAGGCCTTCTATTTGATTGAATCCTTGGACACATAATCTAGCCTTATACTTGATTGGATCACTGTGACAGTTCTCTTTGAGCTTATACGTCCAGACTGTCCGTAGGGGATTCTTTGGTTCCGATCCTTCATAGTCCTCCCAAACTTTTAGTGATTTGATTGAGCTGAGTTCTGTGTCCATGGCCTTAATCCATCTTTTGCCTTCTTCACACGTTACGGCATCATCATAGCTTTTTGGCTTGTAGTAGTGAAAGTATCCATACCTCTGCGGAGGACGTAGAGACAAGTTGTCTCAAAGGGTCTTTGTGAGTTGTGTTGGTTCTGCAGTTTTTGTTTGAGAGGGTTTAGGTTGATGGTCTGATCCGTCTGATTGATGATCTTTGGACAAGTGTCTCAGCTGAGAGAGGAAATTGTTATCATCAAACGGTTCAGAGTTGGAGTGGGAGTTGTCCTTGGACTCTCCTGAGGATGATTCTACAGCTGCATCCCTGTATTCCGTGTACGCTGGCGTGTTCAAGACAGGAGAAGGATCAGGAGGTTGATGGGTGTTCACATTCTTGTTTACTCCTTCATTGTTGTTTTCTGATATCTTGTCCTCAAAGAGAAGAAGGTTCAAATGTTGAGGATTCTCCATCTTGAGAAACTTAAAGTGCTTGGTGAGAATGACAGAATTGGATTTAGTCAGGATTCTGTATGAATGAAGGAGAGGGTTGAAGCCTGCGAGGATCCCTTCTTCCCCTTTTTCCTTGAACTTCTGACCTTTTTCTCTTCTAGACAAGAGGTAGACGCACGGATTCCTGATTGGTTTCACAAATCCCGGAGGCAATTCATATCCGTGTATTCTGGCCCAGGTTGGTTCATGGTGTCCATCTCTGTGGATTTGATTCAGCATGAGAGAACTTGCCTTGATCACCTTGTGCCATAAGTTTGCAGGAAGGTGTCCATCCTTAAGCATGGTTCTAGTGGATTCAATTAGGGTTCTGTTGGCCCGTTCCGCTCTTCCATTGTGCTCTGGGTGATAGGGTTCAGATATGATTGGACATTTGTGTTTGCCATTGTAGAATTGTTTGTGTTTTTTATTGATGAATTCCGACCCTCCGTCTCAACATACTTTGGTCGGATATTAGCCTCTTTGTCTATGTTCTTTTTCTATCACATCTATTAGGATCTCTGGCGTCTCGTCTTTTGGTCCCATTGGAAAGGCGCCAATGTAGCCCGTGGCGTTATCTACTAGGGTTAAGATGTAGCTGTGACTGCCCTTTGATTGTGGTTTGAGGGGTCCCATGATGTCTAGGTGAGTTCTTTCGAAGGCTTTGTTCACAGGTTGGGAGGTTTCTTTGAAGGATGCCTTGGTGATCTTTCCTTTGATGCAGTGGATACATTCAAATCTTTTCTGGACTTCTGGTGGGATATGTTTGGTTATTCTCTCAAGCCGGCTAATTGCTGCGTGCCCATGATTTTGGTGGATTTCCATCAAGTCGTCCCTGTGGGGTAGGCCAGAAGTGCAGATTTGGTGTTGTGTTGAGGGAACTTTGGGGTCTCCAGTGTATAGAGGTTTCTGACTATTTTTCCACCAAACAGTCTTCTTTCGTCCTTCAACACCTGGAACTTCCCTTTCTTGCCCTTCAATACACATCCCACCTTGTTTAGTGCTCCCGCGCCCAGTAGGTTTATGGTTAGACTTGGTAGGTACTATACATTTGATAGTTCCAGCGTAAAGTCACCCCATATGAAGATGGCTGTACCTTTTCCTTTAATCTCTAACTCCGCTCCTTTCTTTCCGGTTTTGATAGAGTCTTCTTTGCAGGGGGACATCTCCTTGAAGTACCTACTGTTGTTGACCATGTGGAGTGATGCTCCACTGTCAAGTATGAATTTAGATTTTGGGTCTCCGTGATCAATCCACATTGTGAGTAGTGTCAGTTAGTGTGCTGAGGCGGTTGCCTTGGTTTTTTGGGCCTTCCATTTTGATTGGTCTTCTCTCCACCAGTCTGGTGCCAGATCCAGATGAAGGTGCCAGCAATTGTTGGCTGTATGTAGCTTGTCTTGCTTGGGGTTGTGCCAGCCCTCCATGCATCTTTGTCTCTCTCCGCTGTGTGCATTATTAGTTGATGATTTGGTGTTCGCCAGGGCTATCTCAGATCTTTCATTCGGTCTGTCTTGAGAGCCTTGAGCTTTTGATTTGTTATTGAGTTGCGTGAGGTGGTTGAGCACGTAGTCAACTGAGAGTTCCTTGTCCGTGTGCATGATCTGTCTCTTGAAGTCCTTCATATTCCCAGGAAATTTGAATAGAATTAGGTAGGCCAGGATTTCGCTTGGGAGTGTGATTCCTACTTCCAGCATTTTCTTCAGGCAGACTTTGATCTTTGTTATGAATTCTTCAATTTTGTTTGATTTGAATTTTATATAAAGGAAGTTGTTGAATATTCTTGCCCTGTTTGATGCTTGAGATGATGCGTATTTCTCTATGATGGCCTTCCATAGTAGCTTAGCCAAGTTCTTATTAGTTGGTGTTACAATGTTGTCGTGAGTCAATGGTTCTAGACGGGAGATGAGAAGAAGTTTGATCTCATCGTTCACGTCTCCATCCAGGATTGAGACTTCATTGTTTAAGGCCTTTGCGCAACCTCTTACGTCCAGTATGGCGTCCATCTTGTCTTTCCAGACGCCGCAGTTGTCCTTGCTTAGCCTCGGAATGGTATCCAGAGCGGTTTTCAGCATAGCTTGACAAAATCTTTTGGAGCCCGCCATTTTCCAGTTTCTTTGATTGAGTTGGTTGATGATTTGAGAGAGCCTTGATTTTGGCTTTTAACCGTAATAGAAAACTAAGATTGATTGAATAAGAAATTGGAAACTGACAGATGAAAGGAAATGAATCAGCAGGCATTCTAGATAGAAGATGCAAGGTATAAGTACCAAAATCAGGCTTGAGGATCTTGACGTTAGTGGACATGAGACTCAGAGACGCATAGAGAAAATATAGTGAGATGAGACTAAGAAGAGAGAGATTCTTGTAAGTTGAGGTCACAGTCGAGGCGTGTAGGAGAAATGAAAAGGTTAGGAATCTCACCGGGCACACGGGTCATGAATGAGGATAGTGATGATGATGAGGATGATAAAATGAAAGCAACAGAATGAGAAAAGAAAGGAGAAGGAAAGAGTGTGAGTTGATTGATGAGTGATGGATGGATTGATGAGGGGGTGAGTTGTTGATGTTCTAGTCTTTTCTAGTTCTGAGGTTGTGAGACCTCCTGAAGATAATCCTTTCCATTGAGCGCAGAACTTGAGAGAGGGATACTACTCAGTCACTCTAGATTTGGAGTGTCTACATTCCCTTGATTTTGTCTCTGCGCGCCCGTTGCAGTTGTTCCTCTCTGTAGTAAAATACTTAACAGCTGGCTGTTTGCCTTGTGCAACCAGCCCCTGGCCATACAAATGGCCAGTTGCGACCCAGGACACACCTGGGTCCAGTCTTAGACACACATGGGGCGGTGTAACCGGCGGAAATGCTGCCCCCCCCTCTTTCACTCAAATCCCTGGAGGGGGCGGCAAATCCCCCTACAAGGGGCCCTGGAGGTTGATACCCCCAGGGCATTGTGAAGGTAGGTGGACTGGGGGGTGGTCAAATCCCCTCCAGCCCATTGCTCCTCCCCCTTGGTAAAGGGGGGGGGACAGCACCCCTTCAATGGTGGGAGGGGTGGTCAATTCCCCCCCACCCCCAGTTGCCTGGCTGGAACCAGCCAAGCCACCACATTTGGTGGGGGGGTGATCAGGTCCCCCCCACCCTGACCGGTTGCCTCTTGCAACCGGTTGCTTGCTGGTTCAACCCAGCCAGCCCTTCCTCCTCCTCCTTGCAATGTCAAGCAAGGAGAGGGGGAGGAGCCAGGGCCATTGGCCCCAGCTCCGCAGTGGGGGGACTCCATTTTAAGTCCCCCTACCAACTACAACGGCCCTGCCTGGCCTGTTGGGCCTCATAAACGGGCTGAAAGCAAAAACAGCAGTTCTGAGAAGGCCGCGACATGGGAAGAAGCCCCAAATGGGCTGCAACACTAGCAACGGCCCCTAATTGGCCGCCCCAAGCCCAAAAAGTGAGTTCAACATACTTTGGGGGGCCAGCCCGTCTGGCCAAGTATGTCCAAAATAAACCTTGGGCCCAATTATGCCCATACAACAAGATCTGGCTGTATTTACCCATATAAACCACTGGGCCCTTTAGGGCCCATGTACCAATTGGGCTGTTTCATGTGTTTTGAGGCCAGTTTCCCCAAAGCCATGACATCCACACAGGCAGATATGGTCTGTGTGTGTGTCCAATGGGCCGCAGAGGCCCACATGTGCATCCCATTTGGATTACACTCATACGTAGCACACATGTAAGTGCATACATATTTTAACATGAAAAACTTTTTTAACCCTGGCTTTGGAAACAAAAAAACTTATCATGTAGAAGGGGCCAATGCTAATTTCAAACAATTGGTTGTGGGATCTTTGGGAAACATTTTGGATATTTGGAAATACCTTGAAGGAACCATTGATAACCCAATAGAATCAGTGCATGCTTTGCTTAACAACTCTTGAATAAATTCAGGAACTTTTCTTTCAAAAGAAATTTCACCTTTGGGTTGCACATTGTTGATTGAGGCAATTAAGCTCATTGGGGAAAAACTTTAGAAGTTAAAGGGAAAAAATGATGGCAAGGTGGAAACAAACTAGCATTCCAAGACAATGGGCTTGCCTGGTTCCCACATATTAGGAGAAATAATAGCATCAAGAGGATTCATTGTGCTTGAGGCTTTTCATCCTCAGTGGAGGTTAGACTATAACCCTTCCATTACAGTAAGTGGGATTTTTGGATTGTTCAAATTTATTTTTGATGAATGAATTGATTGACTAATAAGTGATGGTTTTGATTTTTGAAAGGTTGATACTGATTCAGCTCTTGAATCATCTCAATTGTTTTACAAGCTTAGTTAAATTTTTATGGGAAAACCTGAATAATTTAAATTCCAGATTTTTAAGTCGTTGGTCAGGCATGCCACCAGCTTGGTTGCTGAGCCAAGGCTCAAGCCAAAATTGTTATCGTCCAGCTACATTTGACCCAAATTGAAGGACACCCTTTGTGAAATTTCAAGATTTCACAATGTGGAAAGTTTTTCATTTTAAATTTTTCACAAACTGATAGTAATATGATTTTTATATTTCAAGTCCTCAGGCTCAGAATCTAAATTTCTTAGTTCAGAGGAAGAGACTGAAAGTGAATTAGGCTCCCTTGATTTGAAATCAGAGTCCTTTTCTGAGGAAGAAGACATGCAGGAGAAGTCAACCAGAAGCTCATCTTTGGTGATTGTTCATCATATAAACTTGATTTTAATGTGGGATAGTGAGGTTTTATCGTAGGAAAAAAATGTGAAATACCTTAATCAAGTATCTCAGAACTTAAATAATTTCTTGGGTGAGGTTTTGGATCCTGCTGGTGATGGTGATTGTGGATGTGAATTCATTTCTCAATCACTTGGGTAAAATGAAAATTGATGGTTCAAAGTCCAAAATGAAATGATAGAAACATTTGAAAATCTAAGGCATGCTCTGCTAAGATACTTGGGGGTATCAATGAGTTTTAAAAGATTTAAAAAAGACTTTATGCAAAATACATCAGTGAAAAAATTGGCTCTTCAAAATGGCTTGCACATTCAGATATGGGAAAAAGAATAGAAGATAATTATGGAAGTCAAATTTGTTTCATTTCATTGGCTTCATTTTGAATTTATACTGCTATTAAAATTGGTTTAAAAGTAAAATTGGATGCCATCTTGATTTCCTTTGTTAAAAATAACCACTTTGTTCATTGATTACTTGAGGGGGATATGATTCCAATCCTGCCCATTGTATCAAAAACTTTTTCTTTAAATTCAAAGAAAGCTTCTTGTTGGATTGATCATCCCAAAGATCAACTTCCTTTGTATTCCAATTTATATAAATCACATCATTTCCTCATTTGGGTTTTTATTTCATCATATGGGTTTGGTCTAACATGTACTTCTGATGCTTATCTTTTACTTCTATTAATATAGAGGTTTATCAAATTTTTAAATATTAGTTTGAGTGGTTTTATATAAAATCATTATGTAGAGTATTTTGAATGATATTTTGTTGGTAAGTCAGTTCAAATGATGTTGGACTTATCCCATCACAAGGAGTATTTTTCCATCTTGTGATTGGATCAGCTTAACACAAGTTGAACTTGTTTTTTTTGTGTTTTTACTTGAGGGCTAGTCCATTGAGGTGGAATTAGATTCCTCTTTTTTGAGGGTTGATTGATTGAATTTATGAAATTATAACATGGAAAGATATATCAAATTTACTTTTTTGATTTAATTAAGTTGAATTTTGTTTTGACTCAAGTCAATTTATTTTTTAATATAAAAAAAAATGTATTTAATTGTATTCTATCATATTTTATTCAAAAATTGTATTATATTGTATTTTATTTCAGGACTGTATTGTATGTATAGTTTTCCTTTTGAATTTTATCTATCCATTTTTTATTTTTATTTGTTTTTTTTTTGAGCAAAATTTTCTGATTTTTGTAGAATTTTTGATTGTTTGTTTTTATTTGGTCATAGGGCCATAAATATGCATTCATGCCCCTGGAGTTTTGAAATTTTTACAATTTCTTTTATTTTTTTTTTTAATTCTTTAATGTTCTTTTTTCAATTTTTTCAATTTTTATGACTTTTTTCTGTTGTTTTTTTTGTTTTTTTTTGTTTTTTTGTTTTTTTTTTGTTTTTTTTTGTTTTGTTGTTGTTGTTTTTTATTTTATTTTTTTATTTTTTATTTTTTATTTATTTTTCATTTTATTTTTGATTTTTACTCACAACCCTGGAGTTGTGAACAAGTTATGAATGTTCACAACTCAGATGGGATTCAAATTGCTGTCCAAAACTCTGTGGCTTGAAAATGGCTGTGGACCATGCCACACAACCCTTTTCAAGTTGTGAACAGGTTGTGTTTGGGTGCAAATTTAACGCCACCCTTACTGTCACACAGCCATCCCATGAACTATAGGGAAATCTATATTGGTGTGAGTGCAAATTGACAAAGGCTCATTTCAAGAGAAATCCAAGGATAGGAAGGCTAACTGAAAGGCCAACTGCAAAGTTCAAATTATAAGTTTGAAGTGTCATGAAAAGTGAAAGAATGTTTTCCATCAAAGGGAAACTGAGATAAAGCTTTATGTGAAGACTCAATCTCAGCAAGAGATGCCAAAAACTATGAAATTAACTAACTGAGGGAACAATATTCAGGCAGACTGCATGGTTATTATAAGGTGATCTGAATTGGTGAGTGTTTGAATAGATAAAATCTGATGTAAATTTTTCTACAGCTAGGAGATCAATGATGCAACGATTGATAGAAATATTTAGGAATGATGAAACAAACTAGAAATTTTTAATATATCAAAGTACTTATCACGAAATGAATGATGCAGTGATACATCATGTTAAAATACAGGTGCACTCAGGTAATGTGCATATTAGTGTGTAATCCAAATGGGATGCACAAATGGGCCTCCACAGCCCATTGGAAATCACATGTGCCATGTGGACCTATGTGGATGTTATTGGTTTTGGGCCCTTGGGTGCCAAAAAATGTTTTCCGAGTCAATTGGGACACAGGCCTTAATGGGCCCTTTAGGGTGGGTGGGCTTATCTGGGCATGTATGGGCCCAAAGATTATTATGGAAATAATTGGCCAGACAGTCTGTCCTGCAAAAGTATGTTTTTCATGGTCATCAGGCCTTGGACGCCCATTGGGGCCGCTTGTCTCTCACCTGGGGCCCAGAGTCTCCCCACCCACTGTGTGCAGGGCCACGGCCCCTGCCTCCCTCCCTCCCCTTGCTTGTTTGAAAGGGGGAGGGAGGATGGCTGGTCCCTCCTCTACCAGACCAGCCACCAAGAATTCCCAGGCTGGTTGCACCAAGGCAACCAGCAGTGGGAGGGGATGTTGTCACCCCCCCACAAGAGCAAGTGAACAAGGGGGGGCGCTCTCCCCCACCCCCGTTATTGAGGGGGAGGCGCCAAGGGCTGGGGGGACCTGATCCCCCTCCAGCCCACTAATTGGTTGGTTTGCCAGGTGCAAATGTTGTCTCAGGAAACCAGCAGGGGATTTGACCACCCCTGCTGGTCACCTAGTTAGTAAAGAGGGGGGGATGGCATGTCTGCCAGTTACAACCCCCCCTGTGTGACTTTGAGACCAGACCCAGATGAGTTCTGGGTCCCACCTGGCACATGTGTGGGGCCAGGAGCTGGTTGCATGAGGCAACTAGCCAGTATGTGAGGTTGCAAGGGGTAAAAGGGCCGGTTGTAACAGACAACCGGCCAGGGTCTGAACAGCAAGGGGCTGGTTTAGCCCTGTGATGGTGGAAACACAAAATTCAACCATTAAAGGCTGGTCGAAAGGGTTCAGAACTAATACCAAGTGGGCTGAGTAAGCCCAAACCAAGTAACAGGGCTTGTATATCTTTTAGAGCCCATGTGAGGCGTAATTTTTGACTTTTTCTTGTCATTACATGAGCTCCACATCAGCACCATCTTTTTTATTTAAGGAGCTCTTTTCCCTGCTGTTTTCTATCCATTCATTCATCAATTCATTCACATTCACAAGTGTGCCATTGCCTCTGCCTCAGATTAAAGATCAATCATAAGACATTATTGTCTCAGCATTTCTTTTGCTTTAAATAATGCTCATTGACTAAGCTTGTGGGCAAATAATTCTCACAAATGACACATGAGGGCGTATCAGAGTTAAAACTTTGAAAAATTTAAAAATATTATTTCAGGAAAAATATCAATTTTTCAAAAAATATTTTTGATCAAAATAAACAATGAATCAATTTTTTTAACTAAAAAAGTTAAAATTTTGAAAAAAAGAAATGGATAGGCTTGAAACCAGCCATTTAATTCTTGAGAATTTTAACTCCAATACGCCCTATTGGATGTTGTGGTACAACAAACCTTTCCTATAGCCCCCAGATTCAGTTTTAAATTGTTCATGTTAATTATTTCATCAACTTGACCTCATAAAAAAATTCTAAAAACCATAAAAACCATACTCATAAACTCAAACCAACCTCAAAGGCCAACTCTATTGCCTGATACCCTTCTCCAACCACGTCAAACACCTATCACCAACAAACCAACACCTGGAAAAGAATTCAATATTTCACAGAAAATAATTAATGAAAGAATTTTTTAATATCCAATAACAGAAAACATGCTTAAGAAAAAACACTCAAAAAGGAACAAAGCTTCATATTAGCAGTACACTGCAGGACTAATACCATATCAGTACAATTCAAAACTGAAACCACTACTATTAAACCAAGTTACATTACCTCCCTGGAGCAGCAAGTGCAAGAAACAGCCTCTGAAGCGTCCTCTGAAGCACCCATATACTCAGTTTGCCGCAATTTCAACCAGACAACACTTATACATGCAACAACAGAAGCAGGATGTCACAACTTCCCCTGGCGTGCAAGGGGCTGAAGGCACAGGCACTACTACTCATAGAACTCAAGGATGTTTGATTGGATTTCAATGAAGCAGATGAAAGGAGGAGTACAAGTGATGAGAAGAGGAAGGATGAGAAGACCCGTCCAGGAGGTTGTTGAAGACACCTACTGGCAGAGGGATACTGGTTCCCTCTGCCAGTAGGTGTCATCTCAGCACAAGACAACCTTCACCCAGCCTGCTTAACTCATATCACCTTGCCCCTTCCTGGTGTTACTCTTATTGGATTCATCAACTCTCTCTTCAAGAACCTCCTGGATGGGTCTTCTCATCCTTCCTCTTCTCATCACTTGTACTCCTTCTTTCATCTCCTTCATTGAAATCCAATAAAACATCCTTGAGTTCTATGAGTAGTAGTGCCTGTGCCTTCAGCCCCTTGCAGGCCAGTGGAAGTTGTGACACAGGAGCTCATTCAGGCAACTATATCACAGTCCTAACCAAGCAGCAGTAAAACCATCACAATTTTCACACAATCTAGTTTTGTTTTGATGATATCATACAGCCTATATGATTATTTATTTTTCCAAGTAAAATTAAAATTTTAGAAATTTAAGATATCAAAGTTTGTGATTAGCATTATATAAAATGAACTCTTTCTCTACCTGCTAGTTCTTTCTTGTGAAATATATTCTACTTTTTTTTTACCCTGAATTTCAGTTCAATACATTCCTAGAGTCTCCCTTCATCCTAGCACCATCAACAATCACTTTGAGTCTTCTTTGAGTTCTCAACCACCTGGAGTCCTTACTCCATCTTCTGAATCTTCAGCGTTCTCCATTTTGTCTTTCTTGCTGTACTACAATTCCTTCCCCTGTTATGTATCTGTGGCCCTGGCTACATTTCAATACTGCATGAAATTATAATAGATTTCAGCCAAAAAGATGCCATCAAAATTGCAATACTTTAGCTACAAAATTTTATATATTTGGAAGAAACAAATTGTTGAAGTTAATGGAGCAATGATCCACAAATATATGGATAAAGAAACTTCAAGGAGGTGGTTTGGTATTTTTTGAGGTTGAATTGATAAATAAATAAATTGTGCCCAGTTCAAAATTTTGATCTCTAAAACCTCTCTTCAGGGGATTAAAAGATCATCTGTCTCCCAGGGACTTTGTAACATTTATAAAAGGGGATCATTATCCAGGAAAATAAGGAGTATGGCTGGTCTTTGGTAGCAAACCAGCCAGAGAATCAAGCAATAACTAAATTAATAGAGGTTTCAACCCTGGTCTCCAGCATTAAATGAACTCCATGGTAATTGGTGGGCCTATTATGATTTTTTGAGCACTTCACATGGCACAAATACTAAGTTATAAGGGTGGAATGTTCAATGAAAAGTTCAGACTAAAGCCATTAATAACTTAATTATCCTAATGATGACTTTATTTGTTTATGAAACATTTTCTGGATGTATGATGATCAATTTGGGGATAAATAGCCTGAATAAAAGCCTGCATTTATCACTTTTCAGTTTATCAGGGGTCACCATGAGGTTTATCAGGGAAAGAATATTGTTTGAAACCATGGGCTGGGGCCAGAATTGCATTCATGCATTGCTCACAGGATGCTATGGTGGTGCAGTCCCAATGATCTTTTCATATGTCAAGAATTATGTTATTTCTGGAATTTTTTGTAAACTTCCCACTATGCACAGAGAATCCTGTAAAATTTTCAGCTATTGGATACCAGAAACCTTACAGTCTTTTAGCTACCAGGAGTGATATAGTAATGCAATAATAATATTCCCAAGTATAAACATGAAAAAAGCTCCTATAATAAAATATGTTCAGAGATAGTGCAAGTTTTAATTGGTTTGATTAAATTGTTTTCAATATGTTTCAAGGAAGGGCCACAGGATTATACTACTGGGGATGTTACAGATAAAAAAAATCTCTTCAGGGGGCCACTTTGGACAGTATAAAACCCTGGACTGATGTGAAGCTTAATGAAGTACTCAAAAAGGATGTATTATCCAAATAATTTATTAAAAAAGCTGGGAAAAATAGCACACAAGCCAAGGCAGGAAGCAAATTAGTCAATTATTTGAGTAATGATTCTCATGATACCTGCAAGGATCCAGATAAAGGGTTTAAGAGCAAAGGTGGGGTTGATTGCTGACTAAACTTCAATGAAGCACTAATGGTGTTAAAATTGTTCAATGATCAATTAGACTGAGGCAATAAATCAATTTCTCATCTCATATAAGCACCTGATCACGTATGCCAGAAATTCTGGACAATAAATGATAAATTTTTGGTTGAAAAAACCAAACAAGGTCTGTATAAATACATTTCTGGATGGAGAAAGAGCTTTCTTAGGGCACATAGAGAGGGTAAGGTTTAAGGGTTAAGGCTAATAAGCCATCCAGGGCAGAATTTGAACGTCCTCAAGGTGCTTTCAATCATCTGATCACAGATCTGCCGGATTTCTGCATGTCTTTAGCTGAAGGATCTGTTAATGTGTTAATTTTTGATTTTTATGATCCATCAAGTATCTTTGGTTTTTACTATTATTCTTTGGCTAAATTGATCATTAGTAAATTTTTATTGAATTTCCACCACTAGATGAACACATGAATACCTTTCAATAATTTTTAGGATCACTTTTTGACATGTTTCATGATCATTCAATATTTGGACCAGTCCTTGTTGCATTGATCCTAAATATTTGTTTTTTGATTTGAAATACTTTGAGATTTCATTTTTTTATATTTTTACTTGATATATGATGTTTTTATAATATCCATAATGCATGTTTGAATTTTTGAAATATGCATGGTTGATCCTTTCATGTTGTAGCTTTTAATGGTGGTACCTGCCTTCATTTGGTTGTTGATCATTTCTGATGTGTGGACCAGTCAGATCTCCTGCCTGCAGGGCATATTGAATGTGTGTTTTTCAGGCTCATGCACGTTCTTTTGGATTATTTATGCCTGTAGGAGATTATTGAAGCACACAGATGGTGTCTTGGGATGCAGGGCTGCGCACAGGAATTGTGAAAAAACACCTTTCTGTGTGTATTTCTTAAAATATACGCAACACCTCAGTTTTTGACTGAATTTTAGGTGTGAAATCCATACGTGAAAGCATGTTGGAAATATTAAAATGGCCAAAAAGTGGTGTAGTGGTGCCCTGACCTTTTGGCCATTTTAGTTTTAATCATTTGAAATATGATGGAGTAAGAATTTGAGGGTGGGGTCATTGAGTGAACCTACCTAATTTTTGGTAGGAAATCCGTTTCTGTAATAATTCTTGTGGATTACCTACTCAATTTGTTTTATTTAATTTTTTTGTTTATTTTCTTTTTTTCTACTTTGAAATGTTGCTCTTTGTAAATAGCAAGCTGACACAAATTATCAACAATTTACAAAAAGAAAAAAATTAAATAAAGAAAAAAAAGTGAAGAAAAGAATAAATAATGAAAATCATCCAAAGAGTTGGAGAGCCACAGATATTATTGCAAATTTGAATTCACCACCCAAAAGTAGCTAGGGTCACTTCATGACCCCACCTTTGAATTCTCACTCCTTGGCACCTCAAAAGAATACACAAAAAGATCCAAAACTCATGGCACCACAATTGTGATTTTTTGGAAAATTCAATATTTTACATTTTTTGTCACATAAAGGTTCCAAAACTAAAGTTTAGTCGGAATTCAAGAGTTCTGTGTATTTTAGGAGTTATGGAAAATGTCAGGTTTTGTCAAAATTCCTGCATACAGCCACCATGCTTCAAAACAGCTGCACATACATAAATGAATCAAGGAACCCCCATGCAAAGTCTTGAAAATATCCACGCAGGCATAAATTAGTCAAGGAGCCTGCATGCAATGTCTGCAACAAAATACCTGCATGCATCAGATCAGTCCTGCTCACCTCAGATTCACAATAACTAAAGACAACAATAAGTTACGGAACTTAGCCTGTCAGCTTGCTACAATTTAGAGAACAATCAGTCAAAGTAACAAAAGAATAAAACAAAAATATTAAAAATTGTCAAAACTGAAAGAGGGAGTAAGAAATCCCACAATATTATTAAAAATTTAAATGCCCCATCCAGAATAAGGTAAGGTCACTCACTGACGCAATTATAGAATTCCAGCCCCTTATGTTTTTCAATCAATTAATAAGAAAGTGGCCCAAAAGCACAACACAACTACCAGTGATTTTTTTGCCATTCTAAGATTTCACATGTAGGTTTCACAACAAAATTTCTGTAAGCGTTTGCTTGTTGAGTGTATTTTAGGAGTTATGGCCGGATTTGTGTTCTGTCAAAATTGGTGCACGCATCCCTGAATCCATTTAATGAAGACTGTCAAGCATACACGCGTCAAAACTGCCAGGAAAATTCTGTTGAAAAGTTACCAAAAAAAATGCTAAATACCCTATGCATGTGTCATGCGTATAAAATAATTCAAAATATGTATAGAGGACGGTTTGAAAACTCAGAAAACTAAATAAAACCCTATAAAATCCAATAATAAAGTAGACAACTTAAATAAAACAGTAACAAAGGTTCTCATAAAAATGACATTAAAAACTTTTTATAGACCATGAAACTCCCCAAGGAGTTCAGATCAAAATTATTCAAAATTACCAAAATGATCAAAAGATGACCAAGCCTCTAATAATGTCTGCGTCCAATAATCTACTTCAAATAGATATATTAAAAACATAGGATATATGGCATACTTAAAAAATATTAAATTGCCATTGTAAAACTCCAAACGGTGCTAGGTTGTGGCAGTTCTGTGGAGAGGAAAGCTGCTGTTTTAGGCTGCCCTCCTGAGTTTTACAAAAATATTTAAATGTAACCAAGATGAAGGTCCAGAAATGTTTAAGTGAGGAATCAAGTAGTAAACAATAAAGTTTGATAATAGTTGATAGCAATGGAACAGCACTATCTGAGGGAAGATTATGTGGGAGATATTTGAACAAATGAAGTTAAAGTTTGTTTAAAGTTCAAAAGAAAAAAGCTTTTGTATGTAAAAAATGCCCACAAGCTAATAACTCTGGTTGTCAGCAGAAGATTGGGGATGATCAAGTTAACCCCCAACCAACTTCCAGGTTCTCAATGAACCCGCCCAACTCTCCACAATCAAGCAATTGAAGGGTACCAAATGACTGAGGGTGGCCGTACAAGACAAAGCACAATGTTTTGAGAAGCTCTGAAAGCAAACAGTAGCTGATTTGAACAGGGATAACCTCAACACTTCTCAAGGAAATCAAGAGTAGGCTGGCATAATGCAACTTTGAAAAAAATATAAGGAGCTTTAAAACTCCAGGTTTAAGCTTAATGAAACCTCTTCAATCAATTGTTATTGGCTCCAGAAAAATGATCAAGGAATGATCAAGACCAGTATGGTCAGAGAAAGGGATCAAAGAGTGGTGTAAAAAATTCAAGAATTCCAACAAACAGAATTCTCTTCAACCAGAAAGGCTATTGTTTGATGATAAGCATCAGGCCACAAAGGGGCAAAGACTTAGTATCATAGGATCAAGGGGCACTCATAGATATACCCAGGATAAGGATGAGGGTCAATTACTGATAATGACCGGGGGGAATAGGCACAAACTCCTGTGGATGTTTGGGAAAAGGTAGCTGAGAGCCGCTCTTTTTATGGGCCATGGGTCCCTGTAGACTATTTACAAGAGATGAAACAGTAGAGCAGGAAAAAAACAACCATTGGAAAAAAAGTTTTTTTTTAAAAAAAAAATGGGAATGAAATGATGAACAAAATAAAGAATCTTGCAAAAAAAAAGAAAGACAGAAGGGCAAAAATGGCGCGGTCAGAGGTTAACAGCCTGACTGGCGCAGACAAAAGTTTGCAGCCATTGGGCAGGCATATCAAACGGATTGGCATGCCAGCCGCTGATTGGGGCCAGCAAGTTGTCAAGTGGCCGCAGAAAACAAATTTCAACAGCAATTAATGATGAAGGAGGATCAAAGGGACCAATGCTGACAATTTTGCGGATGGGATTGAAATGGCGGGTTTGGGAAAACCACAACAGCAGTTGCACCCTCACTGACAGATGAGCAGTGATGGGAATGGGTGATGGGGAGGTTGCTTGCTGATGGGTGGTTGATGGGAGAATGATTGGTGCTGGATGTTTGATGGTTGATGGGCGTCAGTGAGTCAGAAGACAACCATTTGCAACAGATGATTGATAATAAAACAATAGGTGGAGCTGTTGTTGGTGATTTGCCCAAGCAAATTTATTGGTTGGAGAATGTTGGGTTGACTTTAGTGGCAGAGGATTGAAGGGGATTTTTGGAGGTCCTTGTCATCTGTTTGGATGAAAGGGGGGAATTTTGGCAATTTGAATGACAATAGAGGGATTAGAGGTTGGTCTTTGTTGTTTCCAATGATAGTGATGACAACAATTGGCAAGGTTGCTGATGATGATGGCGCTGGAAATTGGATTGGTTGCATGGGAAGATGAAGGGGCTGAGCGGTCTTGTCACTGTCACAAATGGCCATCATGGGATCAATCATTGGCGGCGGTTGACAACAATAATGATGAAGTGAGGTGGGCAGAGATTGATGACAAGATCAAGAATGAAATGGAGCATGTGCGCTTGGCCAAAAGTTAGTTGGGTGCCAAGCGCAAGGAGGGAGGGTTCAACAGATATCTGGGGGTTTGGAAGCCCTTGAGAGCTCTTCCTAGTCTGCTAGGAAGATTTTTGACAGGGGAGAAAAGAAGAGTAACCATAGTGACCCAGGAATTTTTTTTTAATTTAATTGATGATGAAAGATAGTTAAAAAGAAATCATAAAAATTCTAAAATTTTCCGCACTGGCCCAAGTTGTCCAGATTTGGTCACCACATCTCTCCTCAACTTAAAGACTGTCCATAGTCTGCATCTGAGTTTGATGACATATATAAAAAAGAAACAAAGATGATTGGAATCAAAGAATGGCCATTTGATCTTGAGGGTGATTTGAAAAGAATATCTTTATCCATCCAATGAAAAGTCCTAGAAGTGAGGGAGATAAAAAAAAGAGGCGTCCCTGGTGCTCACATAAGTGGCATACAGTAGATTTTTACAACAAAGATGCAGCGGATGACCCTAATGGTGCACAATTTTGAGGACTTACTTCTAAGTTGCCTCCACAACAATTAAATTGATTGACTTGATCAGCAGATAACTTCCTTTCCATCTGAGTACCATCCAGTTCTTCCAAAACATATGATCCACCTCTGACTTGGCGGACCACCCAATCAGGACCATTCCAGAAATCAGAGAAAAGCTTTCCCCACTGAGTTTCCAAGGGTCAATTATAAGCTAAAACAAGATCACCAGGATTCAAAGGGTCCCTTATCTGCTTTGAATTTTTATCTTCCCAATACTGAACCCATTTCTCTCTGGATTTCATCATCTTTTGATGAGCTTCACTGCAAACATCCTCACTCCGCTCCAGTTGCTTAGATTGGGCAACAAATAGATCAGTGGTAGAAGAAACATTTGTTAAAATACCTACGCACTTACGCGGGTGCTACGTATAAGTGTAATCCAAATGGGATGCACAAATGGGCCTCTGAGGCCCATTGGACACACACACGGACCATACGGGCCCATGTGGATGTTACAGAGTTGGGGAAACTGGCCTCAAAACGCGTGAAATAGACCCATTGGTACACGAGCCCTAATGGGCCCGATGGGGTATATGGGCAAATACGGCCAGATGGGCTTGTATGGGCATAATTGGGCCCAAGGTTTATTTTGGACATACTTGGCCAGACGGGCTGGCCCGCAAAAGTAGTCTTTTCTCACAATTCGGGCTTGGGGCGGCCCATTAGGGTTGCCGCCCGTGTCGCGGCCCGCTCGGGGCTGCTGCTCGCGTCGCGGCCTGTTCGGGGCCGCCTGTGTTCCTCGGCACGGCCCACGCGGGGCCCGACGGCCCGCGCGGGGCTGTTGCGCGGCCGAGGGATCCCGCGCGGTGCAAAGCCGCGCGGGCCCGGCTGGTCGCAACCGGCGACCAGCGCCGCGGAGCCGGGGCTTGCGGCCCCGGCTTGCTCGCCGTCGCAAGGGGGAGGGGGCAGGCTGGCTGGGTTGAACCAGCCAGCGACCGGCCACAACGAGGCGGTTGGTCAGGGCAGGGGGGACCTGACCACCCCCTTGCCCCAGGAGGTGGCGGCGCCGGCCGCATGGTATGCGACCGGCAGGTGGGGGGGATTTCATCACCCCCCCGCCATCGTAGCGAACTAAGCGCGAAGGGGCGCTCTCCCCCCCCCTTTACCAAGGGGGAGGAGCGATGGGCCTGGGGGACCTGACCACCTCCCAGGCCAACTTTCTGTGACGACGCCCTGGGGGGTATCGACCCCCAGGGCCCCTGGTGAGGGGATTTGACCGCCCCCACCAGGGATTTGTAAGAGATAGAGGGGGGGACAGCATGTCCGCTGGTCACACCCCCCCATGTGAGGTTGAAACCGGACCCAGGTGAGCCCTGGGTCCCACCTGGCCCATTTCAGGGGCCAGGGGCTGGATGCATGAGGCAACCAGCCCGTAACAGGGGTAATGATGCCATCAGGGCCGGTTGTAATAGACAACCAACTAAGGGACTGAACAGCAATGGGCTGGTTCATCCCCGTAACGGTGGAAACACAAGAATGGACCGGAATAGTCTGGTTGTAAGGGTTCAGGGACTAATGCCATGTGGGCTGATGCAGTCCAAACCAAGTAACAAGGCTTGTAGAGCCTGTAGAGCTCTTTTGGGGCGGAAAATTTGCCCTTTGGCTTGTTGTATCATGGGCTCACAAGAGGCCAATCTTTTGTACTTAAGGAGCTCTTCTCCCTGCTGTTTTCCATCATTCATTCATCATCCAATTGAATTCATCCAACATATTGCCCCATTGTGAGAGCCCCATTAGCCATTATTGACACACAGTGTCCAGCATTTCTTTTGCTTTAAATACTGCTCATTTGCCTAAGCTAATTGCTGGCCATAATTATAACACATTATCAGTACCAACATCATCATTACTTCCAAGCCATCTAGACCTTTGTACCTTACTTTGGAGAACCTCAAAGATCTCAAGTTTTCCAAGAAGATGTCCTATATCCCTGATGTTAGCTCTACCAAAATAGTTCTGAATAGTCAGAACTATAATGCTTGGGCTGTCCTTATGGATAGTGAGCTGGATAACATCTGCTGTGGGGAAATTATGGATGCAGATGACACTCTGATCAGTTCAGAAGTGGAGAAGAAGTCTTACCATCTGATCCTTAGGCATCTTGATGAGAATCATGTGACATGGGTTGCTGATACTCTTAGGGAAGATGAGAGGAGGAGGGGCAGCATCCTTTGGAAGCTGCTTAAGTCCAAGTATGCTGGTGATTCTGTTCACCAGAAGGGTATAGCCTTTAATAAACTGTTCAAGTTACAATATTCGAATTGTAAACAGTTTGTGGCAGAGGCTAGGTCTAGTATAGCCAAGTTCAAGTCATTTGGACTTAACATGGATCCAGAGTGTTTGTCACTCTTAATCCTTCAAAAGCTGCCAAAAGATTTTGATTCCTTAGTCAGAATCATTTCTCAATTGGATCCTCTTCCTGGGGAGGAGGATGTGCTTAAAAGGATTGAAAAGGATGACCTTCAATTCAAGATGAAGGGGGGTTCTGGAACAGCCCTAGTTGGAAAGACTGGAAAATCTTGCAAGAAGGCAAAAAAGGATTTGTCCAAGGTCTTATGTTACAATTGTCAGAATAAGGGTCACTATGCTAAGGACTGCAAGGAGGCCAAGAAAAGGAAGAAGTCCGAAGGGAATGACAAGGAGGTCAATATCACAACTGAAAACGTTGCAATGGTGGCGTTGGATGCTCCAATTGAAGAGGCTGTTGTGGAAGAAGGTCCCAACAAGAAGGCCAAAATCGATGAGGATCAAGAAATGGACTTGATTGATTATGAAGTGAGTAATCTTAACCTCAAAGATAAGAACTTATCAGTGACTGATAAAGCTTCTTTCCTACTAGGAGGATTGAAGGAGGATGTTGTTGTTTTGATCGATTCTGGTTGTACAGATCACATGTTTTTTGAACCAAATTTATTTTCAAATCTTAGTGATTATGATGGGGTTGTAAATATTGGTCAGAAAGGCAGAACAATTCAGATTAAAGGAATTGGAAAAGTTATTCTTGCAAATCAACTTGGTTTCCAAATTACTTTTGATAAAGTGTTCTATGTACCAGAGTTGCCTTACAACCTTGTGTCTCTTGGGGTGTTATGGAAAAAAGGTTTCCAAATTCGTTATCTTAAAGGAGATAGGTTTGTTATTGATATGAATGGGAGAACTGTTCTTAGTGGACAAGTTCGGAATAAGCTTCTGTGTGCAAGCTTGTTCAAATTCTCAGCTCTGAGCACTGTTTCTCACAATAGAAGTGGCCATAAGGTAAAGGACAGCAACTGTGAGAGTTGTACCTTGGGGGCTAAGACTAGAAATGTGTTATCTAAGAGTAGAGATCACACAGATGTTCCTAGAGAGGAATTTTCCATTGATTTGGCAGGGCCATTCACTCCAGAGTCCCTTGGTGGGGCAAGATACTTCATCAATTTAGTTGATACTGCAACTAATTATGTTTGGGTTAAACCAATTCGATCTAAGGATCAGACCACAGAGGAGGTTTCTGTAATCTTCAAAGTCTGGAAACAGAATGGTCTGATGAAGGAGATCAAGAGGGTTATTACCGATGGAGGGGGTGAATTCGTGAGTAAAGATTTTGGGAGGCTGTTGAAAGATTATGGTATCATTCATATAGTCACTACTGCAAGTACTCCACAAAATAATGGAATAGTTGAGAGAATGAATAGGACTTTACTGGACAAAGTCAGAACTATTATGTCTCAATCTGGTCTGCCAAAGTTCTTATGGGCTGAGTTGATGTGCACGGTGTGTCTGTTGCACAACATTGTAAGTGTTAATGGGAAGTGCCCCCATTATCAGTTTTGGAAGTTGTACCCCAAAACATCACACCTAAGAACAATTGGTTGCTTGGTGTATTATAGTGTCCACCATAATGAAATGGTCGGAAAATTAGACCCTAGAGCCAGAACAGGTGCACTTGTAGGCTATGATTTAATAAGTAAATCTTATAGGATCTATTGTCCAGGGACAAGAAAGGTTATCCGTAGCAGGGATGTAAAATTTGACAAAAGTACCTTTCCACTCAAAAGGAGTGAAGATGTCGTTGTGATTAAGCCACAACAAGAAATAGAATTAGCACCTATTTCACCAGCAAAAGCTGTGGAACATGTGGTTCCAGAAGATGAAGAGGTGGCAGACGTGCCACAAGAGGGTTCAGTACCCGCTCCAGGTGATTCTGTGGAATCAGAACCTGATGAGCCTCCACCTCCGGTTAGAAGGAGTGGTAGGGTTAGAGTACCGGTTGACAGGTACGGGGAGTGGAGATCCCATTATGCTGCCGCAGGATATGAGGAAGATACATTTCAGGAACA
Source organism: Puccinia polysora (assembly GCA_025617555.3). Classification (NCBI taxonomy): domain Eukaryota; kingdom Fungi; phylum Basidiomycota; class Pucciniomycetes; order Pucciniales; family Pucciniaceae; genus Puccinia; species Puccinia polysora. The sequence continues at coordinate 23,303,239 of CM062613.1, read as the reverse complement.
GTGTATGCTCAATGAAGTCCTGGAGTTGAGTTCAGAAATGGGTAACAGGGTTAACCCAAATAGCTTTGGCCAAGCTATGAATTCTGATGAGAGAGCCAACTGGAAGAGTGCTATTTTTGAGGAATTTAATTCTCTAGAGAATAATAGTGTCTTTGAAGTGGTTAAGCGCGATTCTGTTCCAAAAGGAAAGACCATTGTGGGGTCTAGATTGGTGTTAAACAAGAAGTTTGACACAAATGGAGTTTTGAAAAGTTTCAAGGCTAGATGTGTTGCACAGGGCTTCAAGCAGAGAGAGGGTATTGATTACCAAGAAACTTTCTCACCAACTGGAAGGCTGTCCACCTTCAGGTACATCATTGCTCTGGCAGTGGAGTTGGGTGAAGAAATCAGACAAGCTGATTTTGTAACAGCATACTTGAATGCAAAACTTGGAGAGGAGGAGACTATTTATATGTCGATTCCTGATGGTTTTCGTGAATGGTTAGTAGAGACTAAACCAGAAACCACGAAGAAAATCTGTGTTAGAACTTTTCTTTTGGCAGATAAAGGGGAATATGTCCTCAAGCTGTGTAGATCCCTGTATGGATTGAAGCAAGCAGCTAGGTCATGGTATAACACCATGAGTGAGAAACTGATAGAGATTGGTTTTAAGACGTCTGAGGCCGATCCTTGCCTTTTTGTGAGAAAGGATGCAATTTTGTTTGTATGGGTCGATGAAATTATCATTATTGGTGATGGTAAAGAGAGAGTCATGGAGACACTCAAAAAAGGGAGTTCAAGATAAAAGATCTTGGTCTGGCACAACAGGTGCTAGGAATGAAAGTTAGTAAGGGCAAGAATGGTATTAAGTTAGACCAAAGCCATTACGTTGAAGCTCTTCTTAAGCAGTATGGCTTAGAGGATGCAAAGGAGTTTGGTACTCCCATGCAGTCAAACATTCGTTTAGAGAAGTCTACAGATGAGGAGTATGTGGAGTTTTTTCAATCAGGGAATGACTACAGGTCAGCTGTCGGATCGCTTAATTATTTGGGGCAGTGTACAAGGCCCGATATTGCGTTTGCAATTGGGGTCTTGTCGCAACACTTAGAGAAGCCAAGCATGAGGCATTCGTCAGCGTTTAAGAGAGTTATGAGGTATCTTAAAGGAACACACAGTCTGGGACTGTTGTTTACAAAGTCAGAAAACTTTGATTTGGTTGGTTATTCTGATGCAAGTTGGGCAGATGGTAACACTAGGGAATCAACAAGTGGTTTTTTATTCTTTTTAGGTAAGAATCTGGTGTCATGGATGTCCAAGAAGGTGTCAGCAATAAGTCTTTCATCAACAGAGGCTGAGTATAGAGCTTACTTAGCAGCTTCACAGGAAGCAAAATGGTTGAGAAAAGTCTTAGAGGATACACATAAACCACAAGGGTTTGCGTTGTTGTACTCCGATAACCAGAGTGCCATTGCGTTGGCACAAAACCAAGTGTTCCATTCAAGAACAAAACATATTGATGTTCACTATAACTATATTCGCGACGCAGTTAACTGCAATGAGATTGTGTTGAGGTACATGCCCACTGGAGCAATGATTGCAGATATCTTGACTAAGGCATTAGACAGAAACAAGCATCAAGGCTTTGTGACTAATATGCGGATGTCACCCCTTTTGGATTAAGGGGGTGTGTTAAAATACGTACGCACTTACGCGGGTGCTACGTATAAGTGTAATCCAAATGGGATGCACAAATGGGCCTCTGAGGCCCATTGGACACACACACGGACCATACGGGCCCATGTGGATGTTACAGAGTTGGGGAAACTGGCCTCAAAACGCGTGAAATAGACCCATTGGTACACGAGCCCTAACGGGCCCAATGGGGTATATGGGCAAATACGGCCAGATGGGCTTGTATGGGCATAATTGGGCCCAAGGTTTATTTTGGACATACTTGGCCAGACGGGCTGGCCCGCAAAAGTAGTCTTTTCTCACAATTCGGGCTTGGGGCGGCCCATTAGGGTTGCCGCCCGTGTCGCGGCCCGCTCGGGGCCGCTGCTCGCATCGCGGCCCGTTTGGGGCCGCCTGTGTTCCTCGGAACGGCCCACGCGGGGCCCGATGGCCCGCGCGGGGCTGTTGCGCGGCCGAGGGATCCCGCGCGGTGCGATGCCGCGCGGGCCCGGCTGGTCGCGACCGGCGACCAGCGCCGCGGAGCCGGGGCTCGCGGCCCCGGCTCGCTCCCCCTCCCCTCGCTCGCCGTTGCAAGGGGGAGGGGGCAGGCTGGCTGGGTTGAACCAGCCAGCGATCGGCCGCAACGAGGCGGTCGGTCAGGGGAGGGGGGACCTGACCACCCCCTTGCCCCAGGAGGTGGCGGCGCCGGCCGCATGGTATGCGACCGGCAGGTGGGGGGGATTTCATCACCCCCCCGCCATCGTAGCGAACTAAGCGCGAAGGGGCGCTCTCCCCCCCCCCTTTACCAAGGGGGAGGAGCGATGGGCCTGGGGGGACCTGACCACCTCCCAGGCCAACTTTCTGTGACGACACCCTGGGGGGTATCAACCCCCAGGGCCCCTGGTGAGGGGATTTGACCGCCCCCACCAGGGATTTGTAAGAGATAGAGGGGGGGACAGCATGTCCGCTGGTCACACCCCCCCATGTGAGGTTGAAACCGGACCCAGGTGAGCCCTGGGTCCCACCTGGCCCATTTCAGGGGCCAGGGGCTGGATGCATGAGGCAACCAGCCCGTAACAGGGGTAATGATGCCATCAGGGCCGGTTGTAATAGACAACCAACTAAGGGACTGAACAGCAATGGGCTGGTTCAGCCCCGTAACGGTGGAAACACAAGAATGGACCGGAATAGTCTGGTTGTAAGGGTTCAGGGACTAATGCCATGTGGGCTGATGCAGTCCAAACCAAGTAACAAGGCCTGTAGAGCCTGTAGAGCTCTTTTGGGGCGGAAAATTTGCCCTTTGGCTTGTTGTATCATGGGCTCACAAGAGGCCAATCTTTTGTACTTAAGGAGCTCTTCTCCCTGCTGTTTTCCATCATTCATTCATCATCCAATCGAATTCATCCAACATATTGCCCCATTGTGAGAGCCCCATTAGCCATTATTGACACACAGTGTCCAGCATTTCTTTTGCTTTAAATACTGCTCATTTGCCTAAGCTAATTGCTGGCCATAATTATAACAACATTTTCCCAAGAAATACCTAAAAAATATTCCATTTCCAGATCCAGAGGAAGGAAAGCCCATTGATCAAAGATAAATTTGTAGGGTGAGTAGCCAGTGGTTTGTTTAGTTGAAATTCAATCAGAGAAAAGGACCAGAGGAAAAAATTTGCAACAATTCTTCCCACTTTCATCAACCAGTTTGACAAGATCAGCCTTCAATGGAGCATGGCCTCTTTTCACCATGCCTTGGCATTCAGGATAATAAGGAGTGGCCACCCTATGTTTACCAGGAAGTGATTGGATCGTTTAGGCCAGTTTTCCACCAAACTCAGAGCCACCATCAGTTGAATAAGATTGATCCAAGCCATAGCACATTGTCCAAGTCTCATAGAGACAAGCTGCTACTCATTCAGAACTGAGATTCTCATGGAATTTTGCTTCAACCCATCCAGAAAAATAATCTCTAGCTGAAATGAGGTACTTAGCTCCACCAGCCTTAATGTGAACCACATCCATAGAAATCCTTCCAAAGACAGTGGACTCCCCAGTTGGATAGCAAATTTCATCCGGGCACCTAAGATCACGTTTCTGATAGATCTCACAACTCTTGAACCATTGAGATACAGGAGTTCAAAGATGGCCACCAGAATTGTTTTCATATTTTTCAATAAGTTTCCATTTCTCCACAATGACAAATTCCTTCATGGAGACTTTCCAAGATCAAATCTTGTTTAGCAAGGATAGTGACAACAATAAGAGCACAATGATTGCCTCCTTTCATAAGCCTAGTACCTTGTACAAAGAAGTTGGAGGAATTTCTTTCAAGGGATTGAAAATCTTTAGCTGAGAGATCAGAAGGTCTTTGGAGAGTGGCAAGGTAATGCTCTATTTTAAGCCAGAAAACCTGCTGGAAGCAAGAATAATTTTGAGAGGGAAAGCTGAAGACAGGTTGAATAAAAGGTTCCTCCTTGTCAAAATCCACTCCAACATCCAATTCTTCATCTCAAAGAGGAAATTGAAATAAACCTTCAGGCATGGTGAAAGACTTTCCAGGCCTATGAAAAATATCAAAAGAGAAAAACTGAATAAAAGCCACCAAAATAGTCATTGGAGCATTTGGAAGGCTGGGGGCATTGATCATTTAAATGTTGTATTGTGCATCAACTTGTAACTCAAGGTGTTGACCCCAGAGAATAGTTTGGAGCTTCTTCAACATTTGGGCCACACCACAAAGTTCCAGTCTTGGCTTGGAGTACCTAGATTCCACATTTGAAAAGAGAAGAGATTCATACAGAGCAGGACAATCCAAACCATTTTTGTCTTCCTGGGTAAGGACAGCCCCAACAGATTGATAACTCAAATTGACAGCCAGCTTGATCTTGCCAGCTCCAGGTCCATAAGTGATCTTCTTCAAGACAATTTCTTTCCCAAAACGTTTTTTGAGCTTCTGGAATGATTTTTCACAAGCTTTGGTCCAAAGCCATTCAGCATCCTTCCTGGTTAAGCAATGCAAGGGAACAAAGATTTTGGATAAAGAAGTGATGAAGATCCAAAAATAAATTACAACACCTAAGAAACCACTGACTTCAGTGGGATTGTTTGGAGTGGGCCAAGAAAGGATTTTGTTGAATTTGGATGGGGCCATTCTTCTTCCTTCCTTGCAGACCACATGACCAAAAATTTCCAGAGCAGGGACACAGGCAGCCAATTTGGATCCAGAGACAGTGAGACCAGAATCCTTGATTTAAAACAAGATCCTTTCTAAAGTGGTTGCATATTCCCAGACAAATGGACGGATTCCTGAGTGCCAAGGTAAGAGCTCATTGTTATGGTCAGAAACTGGACCTTTAATTGCGCCATCATCAATAAAGATACCAGCATGATCAGGGATTTCCCTGGAAGATCAAAACCATCTGAGCCTGATAGACTGCAACCAATTTGGTGGCACCTTGGGGCAAACGAGTAAGTTGGAATTGACCAAGAGGAGAATTGAAAGTAGTGAGAGGAAAAGAAATGGGATGTAAGGATTTTTTTTCATAGCCACCCATAATATCACCTAGACCATAGCAAGCTCTCCCAGATAAAGATTTGACAAATTCTTTGGTAGCAGGGGGAATACCAGAGTCTTTAAAAGTAGCCTTATTTAGAAACTGGAGATCATGAACTTTTCTAAGTTTACCATTACTTTTGAGGACATAGAAGACAGGACTTGAATAGCTGGAATTTGAATGCTTGTATAAAACGGCACGGACTTGTTTGCGGACCAACTTGATGAATTTGTTGACTTTAGCAGCAGGGATAGGGATCTTTTTCTTTTTCCAGGGATCATGTTCTACTACTGGAATGATATAAGGTAGGCCTTAGGATTCTTTCACGAGACCTCTCTCTTCTTCACAGAAAGCAATAGATTGTTCTCTAAGAGTCAAAACATTATTGATCAAATTTAACTCATCAGGAAGAAGCCATCCATCTGGACTGAAGTTGACCACCTTCAGACGTTCTTCAGTAACACAAACACAAGGAAAAAAGGGACCAGTGAGAGATCAAGATAAACCACAGTAAGGATCACAAGATAGAGGAGGACGCATAAGAGGAGGATTGAGGTTGAGCGGCATTGGTTGGTTGACTGGTTGAACCTTTTTTGCAACTGGCTTATACTTAGTGGAAAGAGAGAAATCCTTTCTTCCTCCAAGCATTGACCAGCAAGACCTGACTAAAAAAGCTGAGACCAAGTTCCAACATCTTCCAAGTTCAATGTTCAGCAACGTCCTCAAAAGATGCCTTTCACATAAAAGAGGATTCAAAAGATGACGCATTGCTCACATGTGTGGCACAGGGTATGGCTTTGAAAATGACAGTAGTAGGAGCCCCTGATGGTGCAAAATTGGGAGTACTTACTTCTACCCCAAATTGCCTCCACCTAAGGCCATACTCCTTCATACCAAAACCACCAAGAAGAGAATCAAGATTGGGATCTAGTTTAGACTCATTGTGGAGATTCAAAACTGGAATAGGAGAAGAATTATCAGGCTGAAAATAACAAGGAAAAGAAGAGACAACAGATCCAGAGAGAGAAGAAATATTTTTAGGATTTTTGGATTTTTCAAGTTTTTGATTTTTAATCTTATTTTGATGAGAAGGGAATGATGAGGAAAAAGAAAAATATGCCTCTGAGACAGAAGTTGATCCTTGAGTTGAAGTCTGAGGCTGGGAAGAACTACAACTATCAGTAGTACCAACTAATCAAATGAAAAATGAGAGTGAGAGGAAGAAGAGGTGTCCTTCTGTTTCCCTTTCAGAAACAATTTAGGAGGATGACCAGGAAAATCTGGTTCCCAAAAACCAGAATCCAAGGAGCAAAGGGGCACTTCAATCTTCCTGCCATTAGCATCAGGGACTAGAGTTATCTCCCCAAATTGATCAGAAAACATTAGGGTTGCACCAAAATCCATTAAGAAAGGCCTTCCCAAGATCATAGGTCCATCCAAAGGATTAATCCAGAAATGAAAGGTTCCAACAATATTTTGTCCAATTTGTAATGGGACATCCTCAGCAATTACAACTAATTTCATGACTGATTCCCTATACTATATACAGCAGAGTTAAAGCTGACCCTTGGGCTGAGTTTGAGTTTGCAGGATATGGCATCCAAAATCAAATTGAGCTGGGAACCAGAATTCACCAGAAGAGAAACTGTTTTAGCAGAGTCACCAAGATAGCAGGAGAGGAAACCAAGAGGAAAGGAATACAAGTTGGCATCTGAAGAGGGATCTGTTCCACCAGAGTCCTCCATCAAAGTACCAGAAGAAACTTTTAATTTGTCTGGATCAATCTCCACACATCAACAAGAAACCCATTTCTTCATACATTCAGCCACAGATTGATAGATTGACAGTAGTTCAGCCACAGAAAGATCAGGAATTTTTAGAACAGAAATTTTTGTTAATACTCCTTCCACAGCATTGGGGTGATCCTTGGAAATGCCCCATTTGAATCAAGCTTTGGGCTGGGTTGAGGGAGGATGATCAGGTTGAGCAGTTACTGGAACAGCATCAAAACGTTGAGGAGCTTGAACAGATTGAATAGGAGGAGGATCAGATTGGTCCTGGAACCTGCCCATAAGTGGTTCCTTTTCCACTTCCATGTCTTCCACATCAGAGGAAGGGGGCTCAGGTGAGGATCAATGTTTGATGGGTTTTTGAAGGATTGAAGATGGGATGGGAGGATACTTATGAGGTTTGGGTTCCTCATGGCGTTTCCTAGATGGATCAGACTGATAATTGCCAGAGAAGCTGGAGGAAGTGACAGCTGGAGGATACCAAGGTTGTATTGCCCCACGTGATGATCAGAGATACAAGGAGACCAAATATGCCTTCTTGGGATTTGCTGGTTGATAAGAGGCTACCAAATGACTGTTCCTGCAAGACAAATCAAAAGGGATCATAGCACCATTAAGAAGAAAGAAATTTTTTCCCTTCTGCTCCACCAATTTTTCCTCCTTGTCCTTCTGTAGTTCAGGAGATCTCCCAGTTCCATGGCCTTCCCTATGACAGTAATAGCAGAATAGAGTGGTTTTTGGAACAGATTTAGAAGGTTTAGGAGTAGCTAAAGAAGAAATTTTCTGATCTATTTTGATTTCAAAGGCCTGAAGTAATTTAGTTATCTCATATATGGTAGCAGTTTACTTATTGGCCTGGGGATTTTGTTAAGGTCTAAAATTTGCTTCTATCTTGTTCATTATTTCATTGGACTCTTTAAAAGAAGGAGCATGTACTGGTTCAGTGACTCTAGTTAGTTCAAAAGTGAGAGCTGTTTGACCTTTCATCACTTTATCCACTTCACTCCTTATAACCAGAAAAACAGGGAGCTTAAACCAATTATCTCTAGTAGTAATCATAGATCCATATTTAACTAATTCATCTCTAATCCTTTCCTGCACTCCTGGAGAAAAAGACTGGGAAAAAAGACCTTGAATTTTTTCCACCGTGTCAATGTGATTGTTTCTGATGAGTTAAGACTGAATGGAATCCCAATATTTTCTTGAAGACTGATAATCAGAGGCTGAAGAGACACCACCATTGGAGATCCATTGAGAAACCAGAGAATCAAAGTCCTGTAAGGTAAACCTAGCCACATCTACTTTTCCCCAATAAGCCAACATAGCCTCCTTTAAGAGGCTCCAGTCATGAGTTTTGAATCCATCAAACAATTTTATCACTTCCATAACTTCATCAGAGGAGATAAAAAAATTGTAACTGATAAGCCATATCATGTTCACTTGCACCATCCACTTCAGCAGCCATCTCATAGGAGTCCAAGAATTGTTCAACATTTGTTCCATTGAAGCCTAAGTTCTTGTTTTGAGGCTTGATCTTGACCATCTTGACCCAAACAGAAGAGGAGGAGGTACCAGTAGATTCCATTTTGAGGAGCAGAGTTCCTAAGAGATCCAAAGATCAGAATTCCAACATGGCTCACAGGTGTGGCAAGAGTAGAGTTTCACAAAAAAAAAAAACAAGGATCTTTCCCAGATTTTGCACAATTGGGAGGAATTCCTTTGGAACAACTTGCCTCCATGGATCAACTCTGGATGATAACAGAAAAAAGAAAAAAAGAAAAAAGGATTGGATTGGATTTTGGAGTTGATTCTTCAATTTTGGGACTGTAAATCCCAAAGTTGATGGTTTGATCCCAGCCCAGGGGACCAAATGTAAGACTCCAAACAGTGCTAGGGCCTGGCAGCTCTAAGGAGGGGAAAGGTTCTGCTTTAGGCTTCCCTCCTGAGTGTTACAAAAATATTTAAATGTAACCAAGATCAAGTTCCAGAACTTTTTAAGTGAGGAATCAAGTAGTAAACAATAAAGTTTGATAATAGTTGGAAGCAATGGAACAGCACTATCTGAGGCAAGATTATGTGGGAGATATTTGAACAAAAGAAGTTCAATTTTGTTTAAAGTTCAAAAGAATAAAGCTGTTGTATGTAAACAATGCCCACAATCTAATAAATCTGGTTGTCAGCAGAAGATTGGGGATGATCAAGTCAACCCCCAACCAACCTCCAGGTTCTCAATGAACCCGCCCAACTCTCCGCAATCAAGCTCTTGAAGGGTACCAGATAACTAAGGGTGGCCATAAAAGACAAAGCGCAATGTTTTTAGAAGCTCTAAAAGCAAACAGTAACTGATTTGAACAGGGATAAACTCAACACTTCTCAAGGAACTCAAGAGTAGGCTGGCAGAATGCAAATTTGAAAAAAATAAAAGGAGATATAACACTCCAGGTTTTAAGCTTAATAAACCCTCTTCAATCAATTGTGATTGGCTTTATAAAGATGATCAAGGAAGGATCAAGACCAGTATGGTCAGAGAAAGGGATCAAAGAGTGGTTTAACACACTCAAGAATTCCAAAAAACAGAATTATCTTCAACCAGCAAGGCTATTGATTGGTGATAAGGATCAGGTCACAGAGGGGCAAAGACTAAGTATGAAAGGATCAAGGGGCAATCATATATATACCAAGGATAAGGATGGGATCAATTACTGATAATAACCGGGGGGCATACGCACACACTCCATGGATGTTTGGAAAAAGGTAGGGGAGAGCCCCTGCTTTTATGGTCCATGGGTCCCTGTAGAATATTTACAAGAGATGACACAGATAAAGCAGGAAAAAAAAGTTTGTTTTTTTTTAAAAAAAAAATGGAAATAAAATGACAAACAAAATAAAGAATCTTACAAAGAAATTATCATAACAAAAGGGAAGAAAAAGAAAGACAGAAGGGAAACAATTGCACGGGAAGAGGTAAACAGCTGTACTGGTGCAAACAACAGTTTGCAGCCGTTGGGCAGAGATGTCAAACAGATTGGCGTGCCAGGGGCTGATGGGGGCCAGCAAGTTGTCAAGTGGCCGCAACAACAAATTGCAACGGCAATGAATGATGAAATAGGATTGAAGGGACCAATGCTGATAATTTGGCAGATGGTATTGAGTTGGCGGGTTTGGGAAGACCACAACAGCAGTTGCACCCTTGCTGATGGATGAGCGGTGACAGAGATGGTGATGGAGATGGGTGATGGGGAGTTTGCTTGCTGATGGGTGGTTGATGGGAGAATGATTGGAGGTGGATTTTTGGTGGTTGATGGGCTTCAGTGAGTCAGCAGAATACCATTTGCAACAGATTATTGATAATCAAACAACAGTTGGAGCTGTTTTTGGTGATTTGCCCAAGCAAATGGTTTGGTTGGAAAATTTTGGGTTGACTTTAGAGGCAGAGGATTGAAGGGGATTTTTGGAGGTCCTTGTCATCTTTCCGGATGAAAGGTGGGAATTGTGGCAATTGGAATGATAATAGAGGGATTAGAGGTTTTTCTTTGTTGTTCCCGACGATAGTGATGACAACAATTGGCAAGGTTGCTGATGATGATGGCGCTGGCAATTGGATTGGTTGGATGGGAAGATGAAGGGGCTGAGGGGTCTTGTTACCGTTTCTGAAGGCCATCATGGGATCAATTGTTGGCGTCGTTTGACAACAATGATGATGAAGTGAGGTGGGCAGAGATTGATGACAAGATTGAGAATGACATGGAGCACAGGCTCTTGGCCAAAAGTTAGTTGCGTGCCAAGTGCAAGGAGGAAGGGTTGAACGGAGCTCTGGGGGTTTGGAAGCCCTTGAGAGCCCTTCCTAGTCTGCTGGGAAGAGGTTGGGACAGGGGAGTATAGAAGAGTAACCATAGTGACACAGGATTTTTTTTTGATTTAATTGATGATGAAAGATAGTTAATAAAAATCATGAAGATTCTAAAATTTTCCGCACTGGCCCAAGGTGTCCAAATTTGGTCACCACACTATTAAAAATGGTCTTGGAATAAGAATTACAAATAAAAACTGCAGAGAAAGGTAAATATGAGTGACAGAAATAAGAGTGTGTGCCAAAATAGGCTTTGCAAGTGTGCTAGAATGAGCCCATAAGCACTACTCTATCTATGTCCCCTGAGAAGGCTTGACCCAAAAAATGTATATATACAGTACCTTTTTGGATGTTTTAACAACAGTGAATCTTAGTTATCAATCCAGACCTTTGCCATCCATGATCAGGTGCTTATAAGAGATATGAAAGTTCTATATGGCCTCCAACTGAAAGTTTTATAATTAATTCAAACACCTTTATTATTCCCTTGAAGAAAATCAGCCAAAATACCCCAAACCTTGATCTGAGACCTGTAATGCTTCAAGTTTAAGGGTCATTGTCTTCCATTCCTTTGAAACATTCTTTTCCTCACTACCATCTACCTCATTCTGTAAGCATAGGACAAACAAAGCACAAAATCCATGGTGCCATCTGCTTCCCACCTTTGGCTTGTGTCATAACCTTCCAATCACAGAAACTCAGTATCTATTTGCAAATGTTGCAGTTAACTCTAAATACTGGTTGACCATCCATTCATACTTTGCCCTTCTACCCTGGATATCATCAATCCTTGGACTTCCATTCTTGGTCACGCACTAACACTAGTTTGCACTCATGCCTAGAAAGCCACATAAACCATATATTTTGCAAATGGAATATTCCCTTACCCTGCATAAACTACATCTTCACATTTAATTCCTTCCTTTATAGTCCATTACGTCTTTGTACACTCGGATTCTATTGTCTCTCACCTATGCTACAACCTTGGAAAAGACAGTACTGTTATTTCATTTCCCATTCCTTTCCTGTCATTCATTGCCTCACTGATCTCTAGCTGTAGTTGGCCATCCATTGGGATTTATCTGTCATCTTCAGATTACCTTTAAATGCTGTGCCACCTGCCTGAAGATTGTCTCCTCAGCTAGTTAATTTCATACATTCTTGCATTTTGCTAGATCTATTTATCACATTGGGTCTGGGTTTGGTTTCCTTTCCATTGGAACATATCATTCCTCTTGCTGTTTGATGAGCCACCAAATCTTAAATTTTGCACTTTGCAGTTAGCCTTGCTATGTTACATTTTCCCTTGCAATCAGCCCTGTCCCTTTGCGCTCACAATCATCAAAGATTTTCCTATAACACATGGGGTGGTCATTTGTCTGTAAATTAATTAACTCAACTCCTCTATTGTAGTCTGAAAACCTATAATAGATTCTTCTTTTACAATTTCATGTACTTTTTAAACAAGAAAATCTTCCCTCACCCCTTCTAATTATGATATTCATTGGGTAGGGAGATTATCAGCTTGCTACTATTGCAGAGAAAGATGCAAAATTAACAAAAAATAACATAAAATAATAATGATACAATTAACCTGAGAAGGAGTAGGAAAAACATAAATATTATTACCGAAATGGATTCTCCACCCAAAATTAGGTAGGGTGACTCACTGACCCCATCCTTGAAATCCAACTCCTTATATTTTTAAATAATTAAAGAAAAAAGAACCAAAATACTACGGCTCCAGTATTGAGCTTTTTGGCCAATTAAATATTTCACACACATTTTCACGTATAGGTTTCACACCTAAAATTCAGTCAGAATTGAGGTGTTGTGTATATTTTAGGAGTTACAAGCGGAAATGTGTTTTGTCACAATTCCCGCACGCAGCCGCGGCAGCCAAAGCACCCGCGCGCAGCTGAGATACAGCCATGTCAACCCGTCAAAGTCGTGTACGCAGCCCCGGGCCTCTGACAAGTATGCAGCCGCAGGACTACAGGCTGACAGAGTGACAGGCGGCTCAGGTACTGCGTAAACAGGCTACAACATACACAGGAACTTTCTACATATGTAATGAAGGTTCCCATGGATAGTAGACTGTATAAACATACATAATATTATATAAAAATACATAAATAATCCTTCAACGTATTTTTTTATTTAATATAATGCAAAGTACCAAGAATTTCGAAAATAAGACACTGACAACTTCAAAAAATATATTAAAATACTTCAATATACTTTTATGAGAATTGCTATACATCAATATTTTCTTGACATATTAAGAAAAAAAATTATGTAATAATATTACATGAATTCTCATGACTTATATTTTTAAGTAATTATCTTAACAAATCAACTGGAACTCGAAAATAAAAAGTAGAATCAATATTATGACTTTTACTCCAGTTATATAATACATAATGAGAACTTAACTGACATAAAAATGTCCGTAGAGATGTCTAATAATATAATTATTAGATTACTGGGAACATATACTAAGGATAATTAATTAAATAATACATAAATAGGACAGATTAGTGTTATTCACACATCCTAATTTTCATTATAAGGTAGAATAATTCCCATACCCTAAGGAATTAGATGCTACCCGGGCTATAGCACCAAGAACACATGACAGGCTAACCCCAGTTACCCTTCTAGCCTTATTGTCCGTCCCTTTGAGCACCTACAACCCTCACAAGGACCATATTGGGACTCCAAAAACTATAAATACAGAGCTCTTTTGAGGATGTTGATGGGCAGAGACCCAGTAATATTCATATCCAGACGCAGTGCAAAGGTAATGAAATACTTATAAGAGATAAGTCAGTTATTTATGGCAGCGTCTGATCAGTAATATCTGTCTTCAAACCTCTTTTTATCAAATAAAACTTCTGAACAACCTTATAACCCCAGTATACAGGTTTAACCTATCAGTACTTGTCCCAAACAGATACCCAAAGGATTTAATAATATACCAGTGAGTCTTATTATCCTTCCTCTGTTGTGGTAGCTTGGCTACAAGGCCCTACCACTCCATTTTGTATTTTATATACATATTATCTTTTGGTATAATAATCTTTAAACTAAAGAACCCAAAGTAACCTAGACTACGTTTTTTCATACTGGAATCCCTGAAGAGAGGTGTTAAAGATCCCCAATATAATTGTGGCCCCTCTATAAATATTTAATAATCAATTTTGATTTGAAACAATAATCAATAACCAAACCATTTAACCTTGCAATAAGCTTAATCCAAGTATTCTACCAATTTTTGCTTCATTTATTGAATAATATATTTATTATTTACTCTATCACCTCTGGTAGCTAAAGGATAGCAAGGGTCTTGGCATCCAGGAGGCTGACAGAGATCCAGCGCTTCACGGGCCCAACAAGCTTTAGATCCCCTTCCTTCCTCCAAATCTTGTTTGGTTGAACCTCTTGAAGATCCCCCAGCTCTTCAACAGGAATCTCTGGTGACCCTCTCAAATTAATCGAAGATTCCAAACATTCCTCTGGAAAAAACTTCCCTTGTGGTAGATCAAGGGTTTTCCCCAGTGCTCCCAAGACCAAAGCCTTGACCTTGCTCTTGTCCTTTATGCAGGCTCTCAATCAAAATGCTTTGCAATCTGTCCTGAGGGGTCCAAGTTTCCCTACTCTGGGCATGAAGCAGCCTGATCACTTTACAGGGGAACGTTCCCATAAGCTCAGCTACTACCTACAGTCCTGCAAAATAATTTTCTCAAAAAATTCCAAAAACTTCCCTTTCAACAGACATAAAGTCATGTATGTTTCTTCCCTTCTAGGGGAAAGAGCCTTGCAGTGGTTAAAAAGGTATCTCAAACTATTATCAAATACTATTCCCACCTGTATTCTCAACAATTTGGACAATTATGAGCAAAACATTTTCAGCCTGTTTGGAAACCCCAAAAAAGTGCAAAATGCTGAATACAAAATCAATAATCTAGTTATGAAATAGAATAGTACAGTTACCATTTTTATCTCCCATTCCCAAACCTTCCAGTCTTACATCCAATGGAACAAGGCAGCACTTTTATTTCAATTTTGAAAAGTTTCAACAGCAAGCCAAATCAAAAAGCTCCCATTTGGGGGACATAAGACAACCTCCCTTCAGCAGTCAATCAATCAGGTGATTGAGCTTGATAATGGCTATCATGACAAGAACCTCTCTTGGGAAAACAATCATGGATCTTCAAACTTGGATCCAAAGGCTGAAAAATCTTTGAAGCAACATTCAAAGAACAAAAAACATTCCAAACTTAATCCAACCTTGAACTCCAACCCAAAGGGGAAAGCCTTCACCAAAACTCCAAAATTCCTGGACAAGGAAACTTGGATGCTCTGGAAAAAGGAAAAACAAAGGAGGTTAAAGGAGGCCTTATGTATTTATTGTGGAGGAAGACATGATTTCAATAGTTGTGCAAAGTGTCTAGTGGGTGAAGCAGCTAAACAGTCAAGGAATTAGCTTGTATTTTTTCTAATACTTGGAAGTAAAATTACACATTATATAAAATACAGAAAGTCACTCTTTGCACTTGCGAGTCACTTGTTTCTCCAAATTCAAGATTTTTCCCCTTCCATTCCAACAAAACTCCTTCTTGTGTTTTACTTGATTCCAGCGCCAACTTTTCTTTTATAAGTTCATCATTTTCCACTTCCAAAAATCTTACGTTTTACAATATAGATAAATTCCCCGTCTATTTAGTAAGTAGTTCAACCAGGCCTTCTCATTGGGTTACCTATAAGGCAAAATGGACCTTTGCATTTTCCAATTTCCCAAGCTTCAAATGGAATTTTTTTTCCTTGGATATCCCAGGAATAGACAACACCATTCTAAGCCATGACTTCCTAGTTTACTGCAATATGGATGTGAATTGGAAATAAAGAGTAATTAACCTTTGAAACTTGCAACCCCAGGACCCTAAACTTTCTGTCAAACAGGAATCAAACAGCCTAACTCAAACTTTCATTGAGTTGGATGACAAATCTCCACCAGGAGATTTGAAATATCCTGACCTTCATTCCCAATTTCCTCTTCAGATTTAAGAGTTATTCATTATTTGTCCAACTTACCTCTTCCTTTTTTCTTTGAAAAGGAACAGATGCCAAAAAACTTTTTTATTTTGAGTTCCCTAATGCTCTTGCATTTTGCGAGCACTTTAAATCTTGTGCTCAAAGATGACAATATTGAAGATTTAGAAATCATTTGAGAGCCTTTACCTTTGGTTTACCATGACTTTTCTGATGTCTTTTCATCCTTAAAAGTAGATAAAATAACTCCTCTCCTTTCTTATGATCACCGGATCAAACTTACTGGTCCACCCCTGGCGCCCAGACCTGTCAACTCTCTCTCAAAAAAAAAATCAACCTTGCTTCAAGAATAAATTGCAGAAAATTTATTGAAAAGATTAATTTGACCAAGCAATTTGAATGATGGATTTCCTGTCCCATTTGTTACAAATAAAGATGGTTTCCTTTGCCTTTTTGTTGACTACAGGAACCTGAACCAGGTAACCCAGAAGAATGTCTATCCAGTAACGCTTATGTTGCACCTCCTCACTCTCTTCCCTGGAGCTGCTTATTTTTCAAATTTATATTTTTGAGGGGCCTATAACCTAATTTTCATTGCAAAGGTTCATGAGTACTTGACCGGAATTATGAACCGGTTTGGCAGTTATGAGTATACCCTCATGCCTTTTTGCATCTGCAACACTCCTTCCACTTTTCAAAATTTTGTCATTGAAATTTTCTGACCTTGTAGAGAAATACCTTGTGGTGTATCTTGATGATATACTTGTCTACTCAAAAACTCTTCAGGATCACATTGGGATTTGTGAGAGGTGTGGCAGAAACTTTGAAAGAATAACCTGTTGGCAAAAGACTCTACGTGCAAATTGCACAATCATTCTCTTCAGTTTTTAGGTTTCATAGTCTTTCAGCAAGGGCTATCAATGGAACCAGCCAAAATTATTTGCATACTGGACTGGCCTGCACCTTTTTTAGTCAAATCTCTCCAAGTTTTCCTTGGTTTTCCTGATTTTTACAGGAGTGTTATTGAGCATTATGCCAAGAAAACCATAAATCTTACTAACCTGCTTCGAAAAGAAACTCACTTTGTTTTTGCAGAAAAAGCTGCTTTGAATTTCAAAGCTCCAAAGAAATCCTTCACCACTGCTCCAATACTCACTCATTTTAACAAGGTAGCTTGTGTTAGATTTCTTTCTCAGTAAGTGTTGCCTAATACTGTAGTGCAACTCAAGTCTGGTTATAGAAGTCCTTAGTTAACTTAGTGACCGCTCAATTTGACTACTGTGCTCTCTAGTTAATGTCCCAATATTCATTTTACAAGTTTATTCATTATTATTTCTATTGACAACCACTTGTTAGCCATCATGTAATTAGTATATTTATACTGATGTCTGAACAAGTGAATTCAATCATCAGTTCTTCCTCACACTGAAACGGAGTTCTACCTTTGACTCCCTGATCCGCTCCTCTTGGAGTCACAAAATTTTTTATCCTCATTTCTTAAGTGTCTTGTACAGAGCATTCAACTGAAACTTCAACAGCTTGCACTATTACGGAAAAAGATGCAAGCAACTATGAAATTGTAGGGGTAATCTTTCAGTTTTCTTCCTCTTCCTCTCTTTTTAATACCATAGGCTTTCAGTCTTGCAAACTGCTTGCTGAAAAGCCTAACTACAAGATTCATGAAAAGGAACTTCTTGCAATTGTTTATTTATTGAATAAATGCTGTTCATACATTTTGTTCCATATGGAACCCTTTGAGGTCTTACCTGATCAAAATTCTCATAATTATTTCATGAGCTCAAAAGTCCTTACACACAGACAGGGATGTTGGGCCAAATACCTCTCTGAGTTCAAATTTTCAATCACTCACTGCCCTGGGAAAAAATTGGTAGTCCCTGATTCTTGATCACTTTGGGACAACATTTATCCACGGGGCGAGCACCTTTGCCAAAAACAAGCCTACAAACATTAGGACAGTCTTCTCCAACCAGTCTGCCCAACTCAGTTTTATCATCAATGAGCTTTCAGACAAAGCTTCCAAACTTTGTAAAGCTCAACTCAATGATCCCAATTTTATCAAACTTTTCAAGAGTTCAAAAATATCAGATAGTGATTAAAAAATTGATGAAAACAGTTTTTTAGTTTTTAAAGATTGTATAGTAGTACCTGATAATCCTTGCATTAAATTAGATATCTTTGATTCTTGGCATGATTTTCCGCTTTCTGGTCATCATTAGCAGGGTAAAACCTATCAATTGATTGCACAAGACTTCAATTGGCCTGGAATGACCCAGGAAGTAAAATACTATAGTAGCGCGTGCTTTGATTGCAATTGTAACAATTCCTTGAGAAACCGCAAGTATTGGCTGCTCCAGCTGCTTCCAATACCCCCTATTCCTTGGAACTTTTTTTCAATGTATTTAATTTTGGAACTACCTGTTTCTAGTGGTTATGATTCTATTTTATTAGTAGTAGATTGCTTCTCAAAGATTTCTTTATTTCTTTGCAAAAATGTGACCCCTCTTTGGAAGAATTTGCTAATTTATTGATAGAATATGTATTTTTTAAAACTTTTTTCCCTGATAAGATAATTATTGATTGTGTATCTTTGTTTTTCTCTAGCTTCTGGACCTTTCTATGCCAACATTTGAAGATCACTCCCATTTTATTGCCAGCTTACTCCCCGGAAATGGATGGGAAAACCAAGCAAGTTAATCAGATTCTCAAACAGAACCTTTGAATGTATGTTTCCTATCAAAAGTACTACTGGTTGCAATGGCTCCCATTAGCCAATTTTTCCTAAAAGAGCTTCACTCATTCCGCTACCAAAAGGTTTCCCTTCCAGAATATTTATTTTAGAAACCCAACTTTTTCTTCTACTCATGTAGCACCTTCTCAATCTGCTACCAACTATCTCAATCACATTCAATCTCTTCAATTGCAACTTTTAACCAACCTTGAGTCAGCAAACCAGGGCTACAAGGGGCAATCAGACTGACTTTTTAATATGGCTCCAACCTTTTCAGTAGGATATCAGGTATGGCTCAATTCTCACAAAATTTGCAGTACTTGCCCAACCCAAAAACTCTCTGAAAGAAAACTTGACCCCTTTAAAGTCAAATCATCCATCTCTCCCAATGCCTTCAAACTTACCTTACCTGCAAAATAGAAATTTATCCAACCAGTCTTTCATGTGTCTCTCCTAGAACCAGCTCAATTCCTATACCCGGGCAAGAATCATCACCCTCCGGAACCAGTCAATGTCCAAGATCATCTAGAGTCCAAAGTAAGCCATATTCTGGATTCCAGATTACACAAAGGAAAACTTTAATACCTTTTCAAACAGACTGGCTTCCATTCCAAAAAAGGTCACACCTTGGGGAACCTACCCATCATCTTTGAAATTCTTCCTATTTGGCTCAAGACTTCCATGATAAATATCCTTGCAAACATTTCCAATCTTAATTCCATCCCTTCCAATCCCATTCCAAATTTCCATCCTATTCCATCTCATCAATCCCATCAAACTTCTCATTCCATTCCATCCTATCTCATTTTCATTTTCATCAATTTTTTTCTCTCTCATTGCAACCTTTGATTTTCTTTATTTATTCATTTGCTGTATTTCAAGCAAAAAAATCCTTTATCTCCCCAAATATATATATATATATATATATATATATTAAAAATAATAAAATTACATAAAAAATTACAAATTCTCATTTATTTCCTGTTCTTCCTCTTCCAAATTTTTGGTGAATACCGCTACCATTAACCTAAACTCATCCAAATCCTCATCATTTATTAGACTTTGCAACACAAGAACTTGTGTGACCAAATGCTTCTCAAAAATCTACTCATATTTTGCAGTCCAAGCCCTCTTTTGCCGGGAATTCCATCCAGCCTCATCCAATAGTTCTTCATAAGCTCTTTTCATTTGACCTTGCAACAAGCCCTCTCCAACATTTCCAGTCAACCGCCTTGCATCAGTCTTAATCAGCACCACTTATTGCACTCAGTTCCCTTTTCTTTGGTCTTCCATCCCATTTCCTTCCATTCCATCTCTTCATGTCTTGATTATTTCCTCCTCTCCCGTTCCATTACCTTCCTCCACCCCATTTCTTTAACTTCCCTCATTTCCTTCCTCCTTCCCCGTTCCATTTCCTCCTTCTTTCACCCCACTCTTCCCTTGTCTCCTTGTTTACTACCACAACTTGCTCCTCACCTTGCACCTTGCTTTGCACCTTGGAATTCATCTGATTCACCTGGAACTTGGCCAAAAGTGCAAAATACGGTGGTGGTGGTGGTGGAATAATAGTAGTGTATCTACAGAATCTTGGCAATACTACAAAGAACAATGTTTACCTTGTATTATTTTTCATCTTTCCCATTCAGTCATTCTCTAGCCTTACTCACATGTATTCTGTACCCCTAACAGATGAATCTTGGGCACTGGTGGGATGTGATAATTCACGCGTGGGGAAGACCTTTGCCTTTGGAATTCACTTGTGGAAGCCACTGGGGTATCAACCACGGGCTTGCTATTTAAAGGAAACATACATGCCACTTTTCAAAGACAACAGCGCTTGCACTTGCCTCAGAGACCCATGTTTCTTGCACTTGCCTCAGGCACCTCAAGTAGCAGTACTAGGGAAACACTTTTCATTTTGACAAATGCATTTTTTGAAACAAAGAAATGAGGATGACAAAATATTTAATTCAAATTTTAGTTTAAAGCAATGAAATATGATGATAATCAAAGGGTATACAGGAGGTAAAACAAATTTTTGAATCAATGGGGAAATCATCTGAATGCTCCCAGGAGCTTGAAGCTTTATACCCGGGAAACTGTCATGGTTCAAGGTAAAGGGTCATTTTCTTCAATTCCTTTGGCGTATCCTTTTCCTCAGTCCCATCTATCTCAGTCCATAAGCATGACACAAGCAAAGCAAAACATCCATGGTGCCTTCCACTTACCACTTTTGGCTTGCATAATGGCCTTCCAATCTTGGCATCTCAGTATCTACTTGCAAATCTCACAGTTAACTCTAAATGCCATTCAACCATCCATTCATACCTTGCCCTTCTAACCTGTAATCATCAATCCTTGGAATTCCATTC
Organism: Puccinia polysora; assembly: GCA_025617555.3. Lineage (NCBI taxonomy): Eukaryota > Fungi > Basidiomycota > Pucciniomycetes > Pucciniales > Pucciniaceae > Puccinia > Puccinia polysora. The sequence continues at coordinate 23,282,220 of CM062613.1, read as the reverse complement.
TTGGTCACACACTAACACTAGTTTGCACTGATGCCTAGAAAGCAACATTAACTTTATAGTTTGCAAATGGACTATTACCTTACCCTGCATAAACTAAATCTTCATATTTGCATTTTCTTCACATTTTATTCCTTCCTGTCTCATCCTTACATCTTTGTATGCTCAGATTCTATTGTATTGCACCTAAGCTACAAAACTGGAAACAACTTTACTGTTATTTAATTTCCCATTCTGTTCCTGTCATTCATTGCCTCACCTCTCTCTAGCTTTAGTTGGACATCCATTGGATTTTATCTAGTCATCTTCATATTACCTTATAAATGCGCTGTTGCCTTCCTGAAGATTGTCTCCTCAGTTATTTAATTTCATACGTTCTTGCATTTTGCTAAATCCAGTCATCACACTGGGTCTGGTTTTGGTTTCTTTTCCATGGAAAAACCTCATTCCTCTTGCTCTTTCTTGAGCCATCAAATATTAAAGCTTGAAATTTGCAGTTAGTCTTGCTATCTGGAATTTTCCTTCACACGTAGCCTCTGCCTTTAAGCTAAAAATCATCTGAGATTGCCCTATAGTATGTGTGGTGTTTGTGTGACAAGACCCTTTCAGCCATGAATTCCCGCAGAACCCTTGTGAGCAAATCCTTAAACATAAGTTTAGTTCTCCCTGCTTAGGCTTGCATGCTTTTTATCCCAGCCATAGCCACCATTTCTTTGGGTGTGACCCCTTTTTTTTAATTCATAAGGACCCCATTTCCCAGGTCTTTATACAGTCCAAAGTGATCCCCTCAAGAGAGTTTGCTAAAGAAGTAAAGACCCCCATTTTTTTATATGCTCAATTCATACTGAAAACTATTTTAACAAACCATGTCAAAACCTGCACCAGCTCTCATTAAATTTATTATTTTGAGCTTTTGAAGTGTTTATGTCTTGCAATATTATTATTCCATCACTTCATCACTTTCTGTAGCTAAAGTACTGCAAGGTTCCTGGAATCAGGAAGCTGACATAGCCTCTACAAACCACAACCATTATCCCTGTTCAAATAAAGATGTTAAAAATTCATAAAGGATGATCAAAAAACATGATTTATCATATAACAATATGTAAAAACAAATTTTAAAAACAAATAATAAAGAGAACCACAGAAGTAACACATCTAGATCTTTGAGAACCACAAAACATACCAACAGATATTCAAATAAAATAATAATAATAACTAAAATGATCAGCAGATGATGGAAATCAATAAATACCTACTACTGATCACTTTAGTCAAATATAAATAATACAAAATCAAATTACACACAGGATCAGTAAATCAAAAGATAAACACAAAGAATGATCCTGATCCAAAACTCACCCACTAATCCCACAGATCCAAGATCAGCTGGGCTCAAGAGCCAAAGTTCCAATCAAGCCCTGGCTGGCTTCTTAGCCTTAGCACATGAGACGTACCCTCTCTGCATGCCCTGCAGAAGGTCTTGTAACCCAAAAAAGGTATTTATACAGCACCGTTTTGAATCTTTTCCCACAAGGAATTCATCATTTATAATCAGAGAAAATGTCATTTGTGCTCAACTGATTATAAATGTATGAGCAAGTGATTTATGACTTCAGTCTGAAGTATATTAGTATCAACTCTTAACCACTATTGGTTTTAGTATTTAAGATTACTCAATAAGGACCCCACCTTTGATCTGAAAACCTTCAACTGTAAAACATTGGAGGAACCCAGAAAGCAACATCTCAAATTAGCAAGTAATTTTATTTCTCCTTTTGCCTGTGTGCTACCATAGACCAGCCATACCACCATTTTATTGGGTGCTACCCCCTTTTGTTGAAGTTATAAGGTCCCCATCATTCCAGTGTACCAGATTAAAACTTAACCATCTGATCAAGATGTTTTGATGACCTTTGGTCTGTATAGACTTGGGTTCCTCTTCAATTATTATAATTAATCATATTGAAAGCCCTCTAACTAAACCACATAAACCTTGCAATGTTACCAATAATAATTGTCCTTTCGGTAATTGGTCTTTGTTTATTTTTTTAGAATATTCATATTCTTCACTTTCATCACTTCTAGCAGCTAAAGGACTGCAAGTCTTCTGGCATCTAGTAATTTGACAGGTTGGGAAATATCAGCAGGAAAATGAGTCTGAAATCCATGTATACATGCTGTTGGTGGATTAATTGGGGTTTGTTTAAGTTTTGGAGAAATTCCATCTTATTAAGTATAATTTCTCAACATTTAAATGATGTTTTTCCATTCATTGTGTCACTTTTTTAGGCTTGAGAAGTCTGTGAAATTTGGTTTTTGCCATTTTTGTGATTTTGGTCAAAAGTAAAAAACCATCTTTTAAAGGGTTTTCAAATGTCTTTTCTGTCATTTTCCAAATTACCAGTAGGTTATGTGACATAATTGATGGATTGGAATGCATATGAAAAATGTGTACCTTTCCCATGTATGTTTTATCCTTCTTTTCAGGGGTTTTTGTGGTCAATATGGCTCTGACAACTGGGAGTACAGCTGCAAATTATTTAATTTCCATGGCCTGAAATTGATTCAGCTGTGCACAGGAATTTTGAGGGAAGGTTCTGTGTGATTTTCTCAGAACTTTTGGAGGTGTGTATGGCTGTGTGCAGTGATTTTGAAAAAACACAAATATGTTCATAACTCCTGAACTATACACAAAACTCCATTTATGACTGAATTTCAGTCATTGAACATACATTTTATGTTCCATTTGAAATTTTAAAGTGGCCAAAACGTCCCAAATTTGTTCTTTGGTCCTTTTTGACCATTTAATTAAATTGTTTGGAGTTGTAATTTGGTTTATTTCCGCTGTGTGACCCTACCTAAGTTTAGGTGAGGAATTCATTCTTACCATAATATTTTAGGATTCCCCTTTATTCATGTGATTTATCATTTTGGTTTTATTTTCAAATTCCTGATTCCAGGAACCTTTCTGTCCTTTAGCTGCAGAAAGTGATATTGGTGTTGAAATAATAATATTTCCAGTTAAGCACATAAAATTATCAAATAATAAAAGTATGGTGAGAGCAATTACAAGGATTAAGCTGGTTTGTTTAAAATTTTTGTGATATGTTTTGAAGAGGTTCCACAGTTTATAAAAATTGGGGATCTTTACATTTAAACAACCTTGCTTCAGGGGGCCACTTGGGAAACTATCAAACCCTGCACAATGGGTTCCTTCAGAATTACTTCAAGGGGGTAGCGCCTAAGGGAATTAAGGTTTTTCTGGGCTTAAAAGCACACAGAAATCAGGTAGGGAGTGAAAGAACTATTTGAGTGGAAAAACCAGGACCACTGCCAGTTCATTGCAAGGAAGTGAGCGGCCAATTACAACTGAGGAAAGGTCATGAAGAAGGGGATGATAGCAACAAGGAACACCAATGGTTGCATTGGACAGATGTTTCTACTGATTTAGAACAGGCAGGTGGCTTGAAATTGAGGTCAGCAAGCATGGCAGCTGGGACAATCAAATCATAAGTATGAGAAATGTGAAGAAAACTGAGAGATCCTTACTTTTTATTGAGGAGGTTGATGAGGATCAGAGATCAATGAACATGAGTTAGAAAAGATGAATGAGAAATGATCTGAACAGAATGAAGGTCAGCAATCAAAGTGGGAATTGGATAACCAATCACTGGGTCATACCGTTTAAGAGTTCATCAAGGGGCTTGATCCATCAGCAATGATTGCGGGGGTTTTTTGATGTGGAGTGCAATGGTTGTAGAGTGCGATGGATGAGAAGGAGATGAAAGAAGGAAAGAATTAGGAGGACTTCCATGAGGCGGGAGCACCAATTGTCACGGTCACATGCGCCAGACCAAGCGGGTTTTCCCTATTTGGAGTATGAGCACTTGGTGAAGACCCAAGTCAGTTCCAACACCCCCTCTTGATTCAATTTCCATGAGATGTTTGTCTCTCAGCAGCTGATGTGAGCTATGAGTCTATCAATGGAGGCCTTACTTGCCATTTTGGTGAGAGGGTTGGCCACCATGTGGTCCAATGGGATCAAGAGGATCTTGATTTTGTTGCTGATGAGATCTTCTCTGAGACCCTTGGTTTTGATGTTGATGAATTTTGTTTTGGAGTTAGTGTCAAATTTCTTAACTTTTTCATCCAAAACTTTGTTGTCAACCAGGTGGACACTAGGGACTGCAGGGCAATTCCAGAGCTTGTTGATTAGATGGTTTATCCATCTTTCCTCAAGTTGGGATTTTCTGAGAGCATTGCACTCCGCTTCAGTGGAGGAGAAGGTGATGTTGCATTGTTTGCAGCTGGTCCAGTATAGAGGAGCTCCAAACAGGCTGCAGATGAGGACAGTTTGGGACCGACAAGTTTTGGGGTCATCTCCCCATGTCGCATTGCTATAGAAGATCAGGGACGGTGAGTTGTTCTTTTTTGAGAGGATGAGTTTGAGGTTTTTGGTTCCAGCCAGGTATCTCCACACCCAAATGAGTTCATTACAGTGAGAGATGCCTGGCTTGTTGCTGAATTTTGCAAGGTTGGAGACGGCAAACAAGATGTCCGTACAAGCCAGTGTGGAAATGTGGTTGAGCCTCCCCATGTGGCTTCTGAAGTTTTCTTTGAGTTTGGCAAATTGGGTGAGTTCTTCTTTGGAGGCTGGAGTGAGTTGGAGACCGGGGGTGCAGGGCGTTGATATTGGTTTGAGACAGACGCTTATCAGTGCTGCCAGACCCTTTTAAATTTGCAGAGGCAGTGAGAGGCAAACCTTGGTGGCTGATTGGTTGACCTTCATCCCTAGAAGGGTGTTGGGGCAATGGCTTGACAATTTTGTAAATTTCTTCAGAAATAGCTTCTCAAATTCTTCCAAATTGCCGCACACCAGGAGTTTGTCCATTCAGAAAAATAGTGTGGACTCCTTGGACCTGTTGGTATACAGGCACGGGTTGGAATCTGAGGGAGTGTAGCCTAGGCTTTCAATACAGTTGCAGAGAGCATTGTACCAGTTCCTCAGAGCCTGTTTGATCCCATATAAGAATTTCTTCAGCTTGAGGATTGGAGATTTTCTGTTGCAGCCGGGTGGTCGGTGGATGAATACTTCATTGTCTAAATCAGCGTGAAGGAAAGAACCTTTAAATTTTAGTTGAAGGATGTTGCAACCTTTTTCTAGAGACAGAAGCAGTAGAGCCCAAAGAGAAGTGGTCTTTCCCGTTGGAGCATAAGTGTCTTAGTAATCAACGCCAGATTGTTGCATGAACCCTTGAATGCAAAGCCTTGATTTTTGAGTGGGAGTTTTGCCATGGGCCTTTTTCCAACCAGAAGACGTTAGTCCTCTTCAGGATGTTTACTGGTTTTGGGCCGTAATAGTCCTCCCAGACTCCAAGCGCCTTGCAGGTATTGTTTTCCTTTTTCAGGCAAACTGACCAAGCCGGGATCTTCAGAGCCTCAGTGACACACTTGGGCACTTTGGTGTTGATGAAGCCGTACTGATCTGGTTTCCGCAGGATTTTCCAATCTTGGAGAGCTCGAGTGTTGGATAGTTGGACAAGATATTTTTTGACCTCATCAATGCAGTCTGACAATTCATCTTCTGAGAGATTGAGTTTGGTTTTGATTTCCGTCCTGGTGGGACTTGGAGAACCAAGATTGGTTTGTAGAGTGTTCATTTTGGGGTTGGTTGCAATGGCGACTGAAGGGAAGGATCCAGAATTCTCAAACCACGCATCTGAGGAGTCTGAGTAGTTTGATAGAGTGGAGAAATCTGGGTTGATACCTCCAAATTTGACATGTTTGGTTTCAAAAATTGACCCAGATTGCTTAAGGAACTGATATGAGTAGAGTCTTGGTATGTATCCTATCAGGATTCTGGCTTTCCCCTTTTCTTCAAATTTGAACAAGGAATTCTTGTCTTTGAGGTTCAGGTACGTCAGGTGGGATCCGATTGGCTTCAGGTAATCAGGAGGAAGAGAGTTTCCGTGCATGAGTACCCAGGGAGAAGGCTCACCATTAGCTCTGGGTATTTGATTCAAAGGCACAGCACATGCCTTGATTGTCTCGTGCCAAAGGTTCTGAGGAAGTTTGGTTGAGGATTGAGTGGCCCTGAAAGCTTCAGAAAGTGTTTTATTTGCATTTTTGGCTCTTCCATTTTGCTGGGGATGATAAGCCTTGGAGACGATTTGCTTTATTGATTTAGATTGAAGGAATGCCTTCAGCTTGTTGTTGATGAATTCTCCTCCTCCTTCAGAGCAAACTTCAGTTGGAAAATAACTGCGCTTGTGGTGTTTGTTTGTAAGGAAGAAGATCATAACATTGGGGGCCTCACTTTTGAATTTCAGGGGAAAGGCACTGATGTAGCCGGAGAAGTTCTTGACCAGAGTGAGAGAGTATCTGTGATGGCTTTTGTATTGAGGTGATATTGATCCAATGAGGTTGAGATGGATTTGTTCAAAGACTTTGGTTGCAGGGTTTGAGCAGGCTGAGAAGGAACTTTTTGTAATATTTCTGCGATTGCATCCCATGCAAGCAAAGTTGTTTTTGATCTCTCAGTCAGGTGATTTACCCAAGTATTGTTCCATCCAAAAAATGCTGGCATGTCCCAAGGTTCTGTGAAGGTGGTTGACGTTGCCAATAGTCATCTGAAGGGCAAAAAGCGACTTTGGATCATCAATCTTGAGGATGTTGTACAGGATCTGGCCGGAAAGACACGTGGTTTTTTGGCAGATGAGTTCAAATCAAGAGGGATCCTTGGTGTTGTCAACATGCAAGGAGCATCCTTCAAGAAGAAATTTCCCAAGAGAGAGCAAGTTGATGTTGGCATCTGCAACCCAGCACAAATTCTTCAGTGTGATCTTGTTTGACCCAACAGTGATGGTTGCTGTATCTTGTCCTTTGATGGTTAGAGATGCTCCAGGATTGCCAGTTTTTATTTTGTTTGCGTATTCCTTGGGTGAGATGTTGGAGAAGAACCTTTTGTTATTGAGTAAGTGGATGGAGCATCCAGATTTGAGAACAAAGCTGTGTGGTTTCAGGGCAGTGGAGTGAGTGGAGCCGCAGAAGAGACCAAAGAAATGTGCTACCTCCTCTTCCACTTTCTTTCCAGGCTTTTTAGTATTTGGATTGGATGGTCTGAGGTGAGGAAATTCAGCCCAACATTCTTCTTGTTTTTGGTTGCAAACCTTTTTGTTTTGGACACCATTTGTGCATCTGGGGTAATCTTGATTGAACAGGGAGATCTCACTCTTAGAAGAAGCTTCCTCCTTGGTTTCTTTTATTTTGTTCTTATGCTGTGTGAGATGGTTGAGGACGTATTCAACCCTGATTGTTTCCACTCCGTGCATGATTTGAGACTGCATCAGCTTGAGTGTTGGAGGGAACTTGAAAAGAACCAGATACGCAATTATATCTGACAGAAGTTCTATTCCAACCCCTGAGAGTTTGGTGAGATGGATTTGGACCGCTGTGACAAATTTCTTCATTTTGTTCTCTGAGAATGAGAGATACAGGAATTTGTTTGAATATATGGGCTCTGTTTGCCAATTGGGATGAGGCAAAGTGCATCTTTGCAGCAATCCATATGCCTTAGGCACTTTTGTTGTTTTCAGAGTTGATTATGTTGGAGTGGGTGGATGATTCCAGACAGGAGAGAAGATAAGCTGTGATTTATTCATTTACATTGGAGTCCAATTGGTCTGAGTTGTCATCAGAAGTAATGATTGGAAGGATTCGCCTGAGCCAAAACAGATTCTGGAATTTAGACCGTCAGATTGAGTAGTTGTCCTTGTTGAGCAATGGAATTGATTCATAAATGCCTTTGAGTGCCATGTTCTTGGAAGAGTTGCCCCCCAGTCCTCGTAAGGGTGAGGCCATTTTTTGAGCCAGTCGAGACTTTGGCTTTCAACCTTGAAAGAACTATTTGATTAGAAAAACTAGGACCACTGCCAGTTCATTGCAAGGAAGTGAGTGGCCAATTAAAACTGAGGAAAGGTCATGAAGAAGGGGATAATAGCAACAAGGAACACCAAGGGTTGTATTGGATGGATGATTCTAATGATTTAGAACAGGCAGGCGGCTTGACATTGAGGACAGCAGCTGGGACAATCAAATCATAAGTATGAGAAATGTGAAGAAAACTGAGAGATCCTTATGTTTGCTTGAGGAGGTTGATAATGATCAGAGATTGACAAACATGAGTGAGGAAGGATGAATGAAGAATGATCTGAACAGATAGAAGGTCAGCGATTGAAGTGGGCATTGGATCATCAATCACTGGGTCATACCGTTTAAGAGTTCATCGAGGGGCTTGATCCATCAGCAATGATTGCGGGGGTTTGTTGATGTGGAGTGCAATGGTTGTAGAGTGCGATGGATGAGAAGGAGATGAATTGAAGGAAAGAATGAGGAGGACTTCCATGAGGCGGGAGCACCGATTGTCACGTTCACATGCGTTAGACCATGCGGGTTTCCCCTATTTGGAGCATGAGCACTGGGTGAAGACCCAATTTAGTTCCAACAGGGAGAAAAAGACTTCATTTGAAGTAATTTGCTCACAGAGGTACTGCAGGATTTCATGGTTGAAAAGGTCTCAGATCAAAGGTTTGGGATCTTGCTGATTTTCTTCAATGGAATCAATGATGGGTTTAGAATTAATTGTTATACAATCAGACTGAGGCCAAATACCACTTGTTTATCTCTTTATAAACACTTTATCACGGTGGCCATGGGGTCTGGATTGATACTAAAAATTACTGTGTTTTAAAATAAACAAAAAGTAAAGTATATATACCTTTTTGGGGTGAAGGGGCCTTCTCAGGACACGTAGAGAGGGTTTTGCTTGAGAGCTAAGGCTAGCAGGCTGGCCAGGGCTATTTCGGAACGCATTCTTAGTGCTTTAACTCAGCTGTACCTGTCTGTGTCATATTTATGTGTGAAATAACTGTCAGAAAGTTGTTAAATATTGATTTTTTATTTCTGTAGTTCTGACATATCTCCTTATTTTATATTATATTCTTTTAAGTAAAGTGGTCAGAGGTGGGTATTTGCAGATTCTCTGTCATCTTCTTATCAATTTGGTAATTTTTACTAGCTTTTAGGGGAACTTTTTGATATTTTTTGTGGTTCATAAAGATTTGATAATGTTATCTTTGTGACAAACTTTATCATTGTTTTCCCTCATTTGTCTATTTTATAAAGTGATTTTTATATTTTTTCTTCACTTTTTTGAGGTTCTAAATTATAATCTGTCTTTTGATTGCATTATTCAATATGCATGATGAATGCATAGAGGTTTTAGCAGGTTCCTGTGGTACTGGGTTGTCATAATTTGTCCAGGCAGTATTTGATGCGTGCATGCTTGACAGATGCAGGTGGTAATCTGGAATCTGCGTCCAGGAGCATATTGCATGCAGCTTTCTTGACAGGCTCCTGCATTCTGGGTTTCAGGCGCATGAAACCCTTATTTTATGGATGCGGGGCTGCGCGTGGGAATTGTAACAGAACACAAAACTGGCTGTAACCCTCAAACTATACACAACACTCAAATTCTGAGTGGACTTAAGTTGTGAAAACTACACATGAAAATACACATGAAATATTAAAATGGCAAAAAAAATCAGTTGTAGTGGTGTTTTGTTTTTGGGCCATTTTCTTGTACATTTATTCAAAAATATAAGGAGTTGGAATTCAAGGGTGTGGTCAGTGGGTGAACCTAACTTATTTTGGGGAAGGAATTTAAATCTGTAATTATATGCTGAGATTTCTCACGCCTTCTGTGATTCAGAATCTATTTTTTTTTATTCTACTTTGAATGATTTCCCTGTGAAAGTAGCAAGCTGAAAGTTATTGTATTTTTGGTAATTTATTCAGTTGTACATGAAATAATAGCAGGATCAAAACATATTTCATCATTTCAGTTTAATACAGTTGGCTTCCTGATAATACTTCTCAATACTTTAATTTCTGGTCTTTTTCATGTTTAATTTGAATTTTATTGGCACAAATTTTCCCATCCCTTACCGTTCACACCATACTTGGTGAGTATTGGAATGCCTAGCATCCAATGAACATTGCATGTTTTACAACACCCACACTCACTTCCTCCTCCTCCTCCCCTGATTAAACTCATCCATCATTCAACCATCATTGATTTATTGTATTGACTCATGAATACCATTGGTCTCATCATCCAAAAAAGGCCTAAATCAAAAACAATCAATCATCATCATGAAAATTCCATTTACATTAGTATCCCCCTATCCAACATCCAGGCAAACTCTCCTTTTAGACAATTTATCCCTCCTCCAAAAGCTCTCCCTACCTCCAGTGTTCACCCTCTGGCTCTCAACCTCACCATCCTACCAACTCCCCTAATTTTGCCTAATAGCATTGAACAATTTTGGCAAGCCTCCCACTCTCAACTTGACCAACCTGTTTTTTGGCAATCATTTTTGAAATCAGGTGGGAGGCCACCCATGGCAGTCACCTTTTGGATTTCTCCACAACCATTGAAAAACCCAACCTCTCTCAACAAGCAGCCTCACAATTGGAGACAAGCTTGATTTACTTGCCCCGCCTATCACAATCTTGTTTCCAACTCCCCTTTGTGCAATGAACTCACCTTGGCCTCATTGTGGCTTTCTTTCTCTCCCTTCATAAATAAAAAAAACCATTGCATCATCTCAATAAAATTCAGCCTTGCACAAGTTTCTTGTTTCTCTTCCACCTTCTTGGAACTTTTCAGAATTTTAAACTTTCCAGAAACCCAAGATCCTAATTATTGATTTTATAAGATCCTTTATTCCTCTCCTCAGCCTTGCACTTCCTGTCCCTTCAGCCTTGTTCTACTTGCCCCTTCAGCCTTGTTCTACTTGCCCCTTCAGCCTTGCACAAATTATTCATTTTTCTGCCATTTATTCTCCTCAACTTGCACACTTGTCCTTTTTGCCACCAACAGTCTTTGATAGGAAAGCTTGGCTGGCTTCATTTACATTTTCATGTTTTACCCCTTCAAATATGGATTTATTTTTACTTTTAAAGCCTCTCAAATTTATGATTAAGAATTTTCAATATGATTTTTTTCTTTTATGACATTCAGGAGCACACCTGTTTTTACCAGGTGGATTCTATCAAAGTTTTTACATAAACAAATTTTTTATCATATAGTATAGGCTACGTGTTCATTCATCTTTCCAAGTATCATTAATGTTTTACAAATGTAATGTATAACAGGTTTTTAATAGCATTAAATAAAATGAACCCTTTCCCCAATTTCTAGTCCTTCCTTATGAAATCTATTCCATTTATTTGCACCCTGATTTTCAGTTTACTCAATTTCTGGGGTCTCCCTGCTTCCTAGTACCATCCTGAATTTCTTTGATTCCTTGTTGGGTTCTTACCTATCCTGAATATCTTACTCCATATTCTGAAACTTCAGCTTGATCCATTTTAGATTTCCTTCTGTACTAGATTTTCTTTCTCTGTTTTCTGTCTGCAAGCCTGGCTCCATTGTAAACGTCCCTGTGAAAAACTTTTTCATTTTTTCATTTTTTCATTTTTTTCATTTTTTGATTTTTTGATTTTTTGATTTTTTTGCTTTTTCATTTTTTCATTTTTTCATTTTTCATTTTTTCATTTTTCCTTTTTTTTTCCTTTCTTTGTTTTTTTGTTATTTCCTTCCTCTTCTTTATCTTTTGTGTTCATTTTTTTTTTCCTCCATTCCCTTCAAACTTTTGATTCTTTTATTTGATTTTTCAAATTTTTGAATGTTTCCATTTTTTGATTTTTCTACGTCTTATCATTTTCAATCTTTTTTTTGGATTTTTTTTTCATATTTTTACAAATCATCCTTTTAAATTTCTTAAATTTTCTACTTCTTCAACTTTTTCTTTTTTTTTTGGCCAATTTTAAATTCACAACCTTGGGGTTGCAAATGGCAATTCACAGCCCAATTAGAAGCAAGCCAAGTCTGTCCCAACTTGCGCATCCCCTGGGGGGTTTCAATCCCCCAATTGTGACCCATTTCAAGTTTCAATGGGAGAATTGTAAATTCTGAAGGGTTGCAATTGGGCTTTCCCAACCCCCCAGGGGATAAGCAGGGATCACACATGTTCTCCTGGCCCATTTTGGCTACTCCCCCCCCCCCAAATTGGCCATTTGAGGGGGGGTTGGAGTACCTAGGCATCCCTGGACCAAATTTGAGTGCTTTCAACCCAAATTCGGGGATCTGGAATCCTATGTGGGACTATTTTTGGACCACAGGAAGAAACGTTGAACTTTGGAATCAAAAACTCTACCTATTGGCAAAAAAAACTCTTGAAACAAACCTTGTACACACACAACACACGCCTGTTGGATGAATTAATTTTTCTCAACCCAATATTGAGCAAACATTTGGAATTTTTGGATTGAAAATTGAATTCAAAATTGAATTTCCATTTAATTTTGTTAGTTTTAGGGGAACAGTGGCAAGCCCAAGTCTTCCTGGTTTAAACATGGATGTGTTAAAAGACTTAGTTGAAATGTTTGGTAACAAAGCTTGGAATTCTTGGGATTTGGGTAGGGAGTTGGAGAAGAAAAAATTTGAAGCCCCACTTGCATCCTCATCTAGGGTTACAATTGAGGAAAAAGATGTTTCTTCACATCTGGAACAATATTTTTTGTCACAATTGGGATTGACTAAAGTTGGTGGGTCACATTTCATTGTCATTTGACTGAGAAGGATTTGGCTTTAAAAATACTAATGTAACTAAGGGTTTCCAGACCCACTTGACCCTCCTCCTGTGAGAGCCTTTGCTATGAGGAAAGAATCCAAGCTTTATTTTCAAAAATGGGCATCCATGCATGGCTAAACATGGATGACTTTCAATTTAATCAAAGAAAAATATGTTGATCTAGCATGTGACAGATTAGGGTTATATGAAGGGCCAAGTCTCACCAAATGTCAAAGTCAATCTCACACCAGGAAGGTTGGGTATCAATTCATGATCTTTGCAAGTTGGAAAGTAGCAGATAACACATGGAATATCTCCATTAGAAACGGCCTACACCATCATCAACAATTTGAAAGTCCTTCAAAGCATCCTCAACTGAGGAGAATCCCTTGGAAATCCTTTGATCTAATTAAGGAAGGCATGAAAGATGGGCTCAATATGGTTCAGCTTAAAATTAAATTGATAAAGATTGATGGTGTAAAATACATTGACAATAGAACAATCTATAACACCAAGCAGAAGGTAAAGCATGTAGAGCTGGATGGAAAAGGTTTTATGGACGTGCTATTGAAAATGCTCCAGGAATCCCAGTGGGTTTCCAGGTCCAAATTTGGTGCAGAAGGTCACTTAGAGGCAATTTTATTGGCCCATCCTGAGTCTATCAAACTTGGAAAAAAATTTCATCATATTGCTTTGTTGGATTTTACTTATAAAAAAATTAGGTAAAATATTCCTCTATTTTGTGTCATAGGAATGGCAGCCAACAAAAAAACATTTACAAACGCTTTTATTTTTATAAAACAAGAAACGCATGAGCTCTAAATTTTGGCCTTGAGTGCATTAAAGGAGTTGGCTTATGATCCTGAGAGGCTTCCAAAATTCTTTGTGAAAGACTTTGAAAAAGCTCTGATTTGTGCTATGGAACATAGTTTCCCTGAGTCATCCAGACTGTTGTGCTCCTGGCACTTATCTAAAAATTTTCAAGAAAACTGTAAAGTAATCCTCAGTAATGAGGGTGAAGGGTGGAAAATTTATATGATTATGTGGGAAAAACATGGGGCCTCTAAAACCAAGGGGGAGGCAGAAGTCAATGATTCCAAACTCAGAGTATGCCAATTTATTTCTTCTTCTATTGATCTCTGCTGGGATTGCTTACTTTGAAACTTTTATACAGTGTTTCTTGAAATACTGTGAGGATTTGATTGATTATATTGAAAACAATATTTTCCCCATCTTAGAGAAATTTGTAACAGTGTGGACTTGTTTCAACCCAGACTTTTGAAATAAAACAAAATCTTGGATAGAAGGGGCCCATGCTACTTTCAAACAATTACTTGTTGGATCTTTGGGAAACATTTTGGATTTGTAGAAGCACCTTGAAGTAACCATTGAAAGCCAAATACAATCATTCCATGGGTAACTTAAAAACTCTTTAATAAAGTTGGAAACAGGTCTTCCAACATAAACTTTACCTTTGGGATATAAATTGTCAATCAAGGCAATTAACATCACTGGGTAACAATTTGATAAAATAAATCACATTCATCATTGCAAGGTGTGCTCAGAGTCTTATTCAAAAACAATGGGCTTGCCATGTTCTCACATTCTAGGTGAAATTTTAGAATCAAAATGATCTGCTGTGCCTGAGGATGCTCATCCTCAGTGGCAGTCAGTTAACAGATTAATTTTGAATTAACAGATTAATTATTGGATTGAAAAATTGATTATTGTTTTGTTTTTTGAAATTTGAAACAGATACAGGGCTTGATGAAGAATCTCAAATGTTTAATGAGTGGAATTCCATTTATAGGGAACAACCCAAAGAAGTTAGGTTGGAGATTCTAAGTTTGATTCTCAAGGGTACAGCCACTTTGATTTCCAAGCCAAGGCTGGAGCCAAAGGTGTTAAGTTAAAGCCATGGTGTGGTGACCAAATTGGGACACCTCATAATTAAAGGGCAATTTATATATATATATATATATATATATATATATATATATATATATATATATATATATATATATATATATTCTTTAATCTGTCTATCAAAAAAAAAAAAAAAAAAAAAAAAAAAAAAAAAAAAAAAAAGAGAGAGAGAGAGAGAAAATTTGGTCTGGTATGGCAAGCTTTTAATTTCCCCTTTATCAAACTTCTCCCTGTCCTAGTGGTCTAGGAAGGACCCCTGGGGTGTTCAAGTCCCCAGGCTCTTTTTTAAATTCTCCCGCTTTGCGCTTGGCATCTGTTTTTTTTTTGGGGGGGCCAAGCACACTCCCACCGGATCCATCCTCATCCAATCAGATCCCCAAATCACTGACCTCCTCCAGCTTGCCCAATCTCACCCTCAACTCAATCTACCACAAGCTCTCACTTGAACATCTATCCAACCATGCTTGTCATTGGTGGATACTATTCTGGTCTTCATGCCGCCAAACTCCTGGCTCAAAAATTAACAGCCCATTGGTTGTTCACCCTCATCCACTCATTCCCTAGGATTGCTGTCATTGGTCAACAAGCGTTGTGTTCCTAGTACTGCCGTCCAAGGCCTTTGAGGCAAGTGCAAGCAATGTTGCCTTTGCAAGGTGGCATGTAAATTTCCTATAAGTGTCGAGTTGACTGTTGAGGGTCCCGCAGAATCATCAAGGGAGATGCAAAGTTGTAGTTCCGCGCCAAGGGTTAACTACAAGATACCACCGTTGCCAGAGATTGAATACTTGGGGACTCGAGTTCCTGGTAAGTACTAATCTGGACTGACTAATGATCATAAAATAATAACTAATTTTTCTTGTTTTGCTAGTGTTGCCTCATTTCAAAAGATATACCACCACCACCACCTTACTGGGGAACACCAATTGAACTCCCAGGGGCCCAGATGAATGCCGAGGAACGAGGCAAAGTGTCTGGTGCGGAACAGATAGGAATTATAACCAAGGAAGCAAGGGAGGAGGAAGGAAACAAAGCGGAAGGAGAAAAGGGAAATGGAGGGAACGGTAATGGAGTGAACAGAAATGGAGGGAGAGAAGGAGTGGATGAATTAGGAAAAGGAAATGAATGAGATGGAAGGGATGGAGTGGATGGAACGGAAGAAATGGAAGGCCAAGGCAAAACGGATCCGGTGCGAGTTGTAGGGCCGATCAAAACGGATGCAAGGCGGCTGACGGACGATATTGGAGAAGGCACGTTGGGAGGCCAAAGGAAGAGAGCATACAAAGAGCTCTTGGAGGAAGGCGGATGGAATGCTTGGCCAAAGCAAGCTCGGATTGCAAAGTGCAAGGAGATCTTCAAGAGGCACATTGTAACGGAAGTGCTAGTTCTCTGAAGAATGTCCGCATTAATCAACAATGAAGACCTGGATACTTTTCAATCCATGGTTGCGGAATTGACGGCAAATTGGGAGGATGCGGAGAAGGAAGTAAAGGATACTTTGTAATTATTTATTATAAATATATATATTTTCTTTTTTTTTTTTTTATTAAAAATAGAAAATTTTTTTTTTAATAATAACAAATGAAGTTTTATTTAGTAGAAATGAAAGGGAAATAAGAAAAAGGAATAACACAGTGAGATGAAGGAATTAACTGATGGAATGATGGTGTGAAATAAAATGGGGTTAAATGAGATGGAATATGGAATGGAATGGGATTGGATGAGATAGAATGTGTTGAGATTTCACAGCAGTGAGGTTTCACCGGCCCCGGGGAGTCTCTTGTTGCGATTACACACACTTGCGCTGTCACAATCCCCCGGGGGACTCCTTGACTTTAACTCACCCAACATGACCACAATTGCGGGGCACTCAACCTCATCTGAGCATCAAACGTCCACCTCCAACTTTGAACAACCACCTCTGACAATGACAACCACCTGACTCAACTCAACCTCAAAGCCTGATCTCGTGGACTGCCTCCTAAATCATCGACCAATTAGTGTTTACTCACATCTTGATATCTTTCCTCTTATTTTCCATTTCATTATTATTTTCATTATTCTTTCTTTTGACCTCTGCTCCCTGCCTGAAATCATGCCCGGTGAGATTCATCTCTTGACCATCTTCTACTCTTCTCAAATACTCACTGTTTACTTGATCTTAGTCTGTCCTGCCCAAATCATCCTTCAACCTCAAGATCCTGTCTATTGACCATCTCCCGTATCTCCATTGTTTCTGATAATGACCTGCGCAGTCATCATTTCCTGTTTGTGTCTTGCCTCATTGTGATCTGCGGGCTTCTCTTCTTGTTCTCACCTGCTCTTGTTTTGATTCTTCTTCAGCTCTTAGTTCAGCAATCTTTTCAAATCAATATCATTCCTTTACGGTTAAAAGCCGAAGGACCGTCAAGCCTACTCTACCGTCGAAGACTCAACTAAGAGAGGATCATAATAACCGGGCGTCATGGATACTTTCAAGCAAGCGATGCTCAAGACTGCGCTCAAAACTATTCCCTTACTCGTAGAAGACAACTACGGAATATGGAGAGACATAATGGATGCCGTGCTGGACGTTTGAGGATGCACTGGGGCCATGAACAATGAGACTACTGAGCTGGATGTTTCTGTCAACAACGAATTAAAACTTCTTATCATCTCAAAACTCAATTCTACATCACACAAAAACATTGTCACCGTCGAAAATAGGAACTCCGCTAAACTGCTATGGAAGGCAATCATCCACAAATATGCTTTGTCACAGGCCTCGAACCAAGCTAGATTCTTCAACAGCCTCCTTTATTTATCCTTCAACCCCAACAATATTGTTGACTTCATCACAAAGGTTAAGGTGTGCCTCAAGAAGATGGGCAAGGTTGGCATCAAGGTTCCCGACGACATTGTAGCTTACCTCATTCTATTTAAGTTTCCCACAACCATGGATGATTTCAAAAGGCAGATAATGCACTTGGATAAAGAGCTTTTTGTCAAATTTGTGCTTAATCACCTCACTCAATTGAATAACAAATCAATGGCTCAGTTATCCATTGCAAGCTCCAGGTCAAAGGGAGACGTTGCTCTTTTTGGAGGAAAGTCAACACCTCACTCAACTTCTACCAAGGGATCAGATCCAAAGGGATGCGTAGAAGGCTACCACCATCCTGGTCAGGACAGGAACCACTCGGCCGGAGACTGTTGGAACTTGCACCCTGAGGTAGCTCCAGAGTGGTGGAGAGAAAACCAGGCGAAATGGAAAGCAAAGAAGGGGGGCTCAAAGGCAAAACCCAAATCTCATTCAGCTCACTACCTTGCGCTACTCAACTTGTGGATAGAACATGGCAATCCAAATCAGCGGTTTCTTCTTGACAGTGGAGCTTCTGTTCACATGATCAACAATAGTCGCTATTTTTTCAACATGGAGCCCTACTTTGGAGATCCAATCAAGACCAGAAAGAAAGGCGCAAGCTTACCTATAAAAGGGAAGGGCAAGGCCATACTTCACTGGAATAATCTCACGCTCAAACTCAGGGAGGCTTTCTATGTGCCTGATGTCACTATCAACCTGATCAGTGCCGGCGCTCTGAATGGCAAGGGTTGCACAATTAACTCAAGTGGGACAAAGTTTGCCATGACTCACTTGGGTAAAGAAGTTCTTCCTGGAAAAATAAAAAATAATCTCTACACTCTTCCAACTCCCTCTTGCAATCCTCTCTCCTTGTCAAAGTCACTTTTCTTGTCAATCTCTTGCACGCCAGAAGAAGCCTTACTTGAGACGCATAGAAAATACAGACATGCTTTGCTGTCGAGGCTTGCATCTCTAATTCAACATATACCTAGCAATATTAAAAACAAATTTCAGTGTGTGGATTGCGTTAAGAGCAAGATCACAAAATCTCCCTTCAGTCACACTTCCACCAGATCCTCCAAAGTTTTTGATTGCATTCACCTAGATCTCATGGGACCAATTAAACCCTCATCAAAGTCTGCTCACAGGTTCATCCTATCTTTAGTCAACAATGCCAGCGGATATCTTGCGGCTTTCCCACTTGTTTCAAAAGATGAGACCGCCAATGTTATCATTAGTTTACTCAAGAAGGAACATCATCAACAAGGAGTTTATCCATCTGAGGTCTGCTCCAATGGAGGGACCAAATTTGTCAATCAAAAGCTGTCTTCTTTCCTGGAAGACAGACATATCTCTCACATTGTCTCTGAACCATATCATCCAGAACATAATGGACGGGCCAAGCAAGCGAACCAAACTATCGTCAAATCTACCCAAGCAACCCTCAAAGATGGCTGTCTTCCTCCTTCAGTGTGGAACGAGGTAGTCAAGGGATGCTGTCTAATGCTTAATCAGATCCCACTGAAGGGCAAAACGGTACCTCCTTGGGAGAAGATGCACAGTAGAGCTCTTCCTTCCTCTTTTCTGAAACCCATTGGTAGTCCTTGTATCTTCTTAATCAATAAAAGAGAGAAAGGCTTGAAGTTTGACTCAAAGGGTGAAGAAGGGACTATAGTAGGCTTTAATCAACTCCTTCATTCCTATTGAATTTTAACTAAGTCTGGTTCTATTGTCTCATCCAAGCACGTCAGGCTTCTTCAAATTCCTCATCCAAGACTAAGTGGATCCAACTTCGATATCAAATCCAAAAATGAAATCACCTATCCGACTTCTGTCTCCAATCACTCTCCTGAAAATCGTCTTGATCGCCAAATTCCATGGTCAGACTACCGGGATAAATCTGACGACTCAATCAGTTTGGCCGACAAAGTTGAATCAGTCTGCCAATCATCCGACCAATCTGAAGAACCATCACCGCCTTCTCAGGACAGTCCAATAGTGACTGTCAACTCCAGTCGAGCCAATCAACAAGCT
Source organism: Puccinia polysora (assembly GCA_025617555.3). Lineage (NCBI taxonomy): Eukaryota > Fungi > Basidiomycota > Pucciniomycetes > Pucciniales > Pucciniaceae > Puccinia > Puccinia polysora. The sequence continues at coordinate 23,262,723 of CM062613.1, read as the reverse complement.
ATGGCACCCACGCGGCGGGTTCTTTGAGATCAATTGCAAATCAGGCTGCCTCAGCGGTACGGCTTCTTTCATTTTTACAAACCCAAATCCTACGAGGATGCCCTTTGATGCGATGAATGCCAAGAGTGGATGAGCGCAATGGACATTGAACTGGATTCAATTGAAGATCTCAGTGTCTGGGATGAATACAACAGTCCCGCACCAAAGAACGTGCTCAAAACTACCTGGATCTTCAAAATCAAACAAGATTGTCATGGAGATCCTGTCAGATACAAGGCCCGTCTCTGTGTCCAAGGCTTCAATCAGATTGAGGGTCTGGATTACTCAGAGACATTTGCTCCGACGGTCAAACCCTCTACATTAAGACTTCTCCTCCTCTATGCGCTCAAGACAAAACTGAAGATTTGGCAATTCAACGTCAAAAGCGCTTTCCTTCACTCTCCAATTGATGAAGAAGTGATAATTCAAACTCCTAAGGGATCAAAACAAAAATTTCACTTCTTAAAGCTCTGCAAGTTGCTGTACGGCTTGAAGCAGGCCCCGAAAAACTGGTATGAAACCCTTACCGGATGGTTCAGAGAAGTAGGCTTTGACGAATCCTCCAGCAATCCTTGTCTTTACTTGTTGAAGGATGGTAAGTCTTGAATTTTCTTTCACGTGGATGACCTCATTCTGGTCGGCGACGGCGAAGACTTCAAAAAGAAATTCTTGAGCCGTTTCACTGGCTCAACCGCAAAGGATCCCGACACTATCCTTGGCATGCGAATAGAGATAATTCACAACAAATTTCTTCTAAGCCAGCCAAAACACATTGAAAGGGGCCTCAAAGAACTGGGTTTGGAAGATGCCAAAACCAGCAAATCACCTCTCACTCCGAATTGACAGCTCACACCTGTGACCAATGACAAATTCAAACAATTCAAGGCTTTAAATATAAACTACCAATCAGCAATTGGATTGCTCAATCACATTGCGTGCTACACACAGCCCAACGTAAGTTTTGCCGTATCCAGCTTATTGAGATTTAAATTCAAACCAGGTATTTCGCACTGGAACAAACTAAAGAAGACTTGGAAGTACCTGAAAGGAACTTCCGACATCAAGCTTTGCTTGAGAGGTGATGATGCAGGCTCTCAGACCTCCGCTTATTCAGACACATCCTGGGCAGATGACCCTCACACCAGACAATCTCAAACGGGTTATCTGTGACGGCTTACGGGTGTGTGGTATCATGGAATAGCTGCAAGCAGAAGAACATCACGTATAGTTCCACCAACGCTGAACTCAACGCTTTCGTCAACGCTTTTCAAGAATCAACTTGGATTTGTTCCCTCACCTGCGAGATCTTTGGCACCAAAGTTTCTCCCATTATCATTCATAGGGACAATAGCGGTTTGGTCAAAAAACTCAAACGGTTTGGTTCAAACTCAAAAACTCGCCACCTCAATCTAAAGACCAAAGGCATGAGAGAAGAGCTGAAGTCTAAGAATATCTCCATTGTCCTCGTCAAATCTGAGGAGATGCCTGCTGATGCTCTCACCAAAAGCTCAGATCAAGCAAGTCTTAAACGTCTTTGGCTTTCCTTTTTGTTGCCTTTGTCCTCTTAATTTATTTTTTTTTATTTTCTTTGTCTCTCTGTTTGCTCGTTTTCTGTTATTCTATTTCTTTTTATTTTTTTTGACTCATAAAATTGTTGCAAGTTTTCATCTCTCCAGGCATGGGGCGTGTTGAGATTTCATGGCAGTGAGGTTTCACTGGCCCCGGGGAGTCTCTTGTTGCAAGTACACACACTTGCGCAGTCACAATCCCCCGGGGGACTCCTTGACTTTAACTCACCCAACTCGACCACAATCGCGGGGCACTCAACCTCATCTGAGCATCAAACGTCCACCTCCAACTTTGAACAACCACCTCTGACAATGACGACCACCTGAATTGACTCAACCTCAAAGCCTGATCTTGTGGACCTCCTCCTAAATCATTGACCAATTAGTGTTTACTCACATCTTGATATCTTTCCTCTTATTTTCCATTTCATTATTATTTTCATTATTCTTTCTTTTGACCTCTTCTCCCTGCCTGAAATCATGCCCGGTGAGATTCATCTCTTGACCATCTTCTACTCTTCTCAAATACTCACTGTTTACTCAATCTTAGTCTGTCCTGCCCAAATCATCCTTCAACCTCAAGATCCTGTCTATTGACCGTCTCCCGTATCTCCATTGTGTCTGATAATGACCTGCGCAGTCATCATTTCCTGTTTGTGTCTTGCCTCATTGTAATCTGCGGGCTTCTCTTCTTGTTCTCACCTGCTCTTGTTTTGATTCTTCTTCAGCTCTTAGTTCAGAAATCTTTTCAAATAAATATCATTCCTTTAGAATTCACGATGAAATGGGATTTAATAAGATAAAATGTGGAATGGAATGGAATGGAATGGGATTGGATGGGATGAAATGTGGAATTGAATGTAATGGGATTGGATGGGATGAAATGTGGAATGGAATGGAATGGGATTGGATGGGATAGAATCATGATTGTCAAGGTTTGCAAGGGTAGCTTGCATGGAAGTCTCAAATCAGATTGGGTGAATTGCAAAGGTGATGGGCTGGTTCCCACGAGGTGCAATCTTCATTGGACTGGAAACCAGACCATTCAACAAGTTATTGAAGTTTTCCTTTGCGTAATCTGGAATCCAGAATACGGCTTACTTCCCACTCTTGATGATCAAGGACAGTGACCGGTTCAGGAGGGGGATGAGTCTTGCCCGGGTATAGGACTTGAGCTGGCTCTAGGAGAGACAAATGAAAGACTGGGTGGATACCTTGCCATTTTGCAGGTAAAGTAATTTTAAAGTCGTTAGGGTAGATGACTGATTCTACTTTAAAGGGGCCAAGCTTTCTTTTGGAGAGTTTGCAAGTTGGGCGAGTACTGCAAATGTTGCAAGCATCAAGCCATACTTGATCTCCTACTGCGAAGGTTGGAGCCAAAGTGCGAGATCGGTCTGCTTGCTCATGATAGCGCTGGTTTGCTTCTTTGAGGTTGGTTTGAAGTTGCGATTGAAGGGATTGAATTTGTTCAAGGTAATCGGTAGCAGGTTGAGAAGGTGCTACGTGAAGGGAAGAGAAACTTGGGTTTCTACCATAAAGAGTTTGGAAGGGTGACTGTTTGGTGGATGAATGAGTGGAGTTGTTGTAGGCAAATTTGGCTAGTGGAAGCCATTGCAACCAGTCGTCTTGTTGATAGGCAACATACATTCAAAGATATTGTTCAAGAATCTGATTAACTTGCTTGGTTTTCCCATCCGTTTTGGGGTGGTACGCCGTTGATAAATTGCGAGTGATCTTCAAATGTTGGCATAGCAAGGTCCAGAAGCTTGAGACAAACAGAGATCCACAATCACTAACTATATTATCAGGGAGACCATGTTTTGAAAATACATATTCTATGAACAAGTTAGCTAAGTCTTCTGAAGAGGCTGTCACATTACTGCGCAGAAATAGAGCCATATTTGAGAAGCGATCTACTATTACTAGAATAGCATCATATCCACTAGAAGAAGGTAATTGAGAGATGAAATCCATAGACAGAGAGTGCCAAGGACAAGGCGGAATTGGAAGTGGCTGGAGCAGCCCATACTTCTGGTGTTTTGAGGACTTGTTACAATTGCAATCATAGCACGCGCTAACATAGTCTTTCACTTCTTTCGTCATACCAGGCCAGTAGAAGTCTTGTGCAATCAATTGTTAGGTTTTATCCTGCCCATGATGACCAGCAAGCGGAGAATCATGCCGTGACTCAAAGATATCTAACTTAATGCAAGAATTATCTGGTACAACTATACGATTATCATAGACTAAAAATTCATTATCATCAATACTGTAACTACTATCTAATAAGTTTGCACTTTTGCAAAGTTTGATACACTTGGGGTTGTTGCGTTGAGGTTTACAGGGTTTTTTTTGGCAAAGGTGCTCCCCCCCCTGGGTAAACGTCATCCCAACGTAATAAAGCATCAGGAACTACCGCTTGTTTCCCAGGACGGTACGTGATTGTAAAGTGGAACTCAGAGAGGTATTTGGCCCATTGTGCCTGTCTAAGTGTGAGGACTTTTGAGCTCATGAAATACTTCAAAGAATTATGATCAGTTAAAACTTCAAAGGATTCCCTAAGGCTCAAAAGGTATGAACACCATTTTTCAAGCAATGAACGATTGCAAGAAGTTCCTTGTCACAAATCTCATAGTTAAGCTCTGCAGCGAGCAACTTGCAAGACTCGAAAGCTATGGGATGAAAGAGAGAAGTGGAGGAAGAAAACTGCAAGATTACTCCTGCGATCGCATAGTCGCTTGCGTCTGTTTTGACAATAGTGCGAGCTAGCTCGTTGAAGTGAGCAAGTATCAGAGCAGTGGTGAATGCTTTCTTCAGAGCTTCAAACTCCGAAGCAGCTTGTTTGGTAAAAACAAAAGGAGTGTCTTTTTGAAGAAGGTTAGTAAGATTCATGGTTTTTTTGGCATAACACGCAATAAACCTTCTATAGAAATTACTGAAACCAAGGAAAACTTGAAGAGATTTAACCAAAGAAGGTGGGGGCCAGTCCAATATGCGTTTGCTTTTGGCTGGGTCCATCAATAGTCCTTTCTGAATGACTACGACACCTAGAAAATGAAGAGAAGAGGAATGAAACTTGCACTTAGAGGCTTTTGCAAACAGGTCATTCTTGCAAAGTCGCTGCAGCACCTCTTGCACATGTGCAATGTGATCTTCGAGGTTCCTTGAGTAGACTAGTATATCATCAAGATATACCACGAGGTATTTTCCTACAAGATCGGAGAAAATGTTGTTGACAAAATGTTGAAAAGTGGAAGGAGCGTTACAGAGGCCAAAAGGCATGATGGTATACTCATAACTGCCAAACCGGGTTCTCATTGCAGTTAAATACTCATGACCTTCCTTAATTCAAATTAGGTTATCGGCACCTTGAAGGTCTAACTTTGAGAAATAAGTAGCTCCATGGAAGAGAGTAAGGAGATGTGACATAGGCGGTACTGGATAGGCATTCTTCCGGGTTACCTGGTTCAGTTTCCTGTAGTCCACACAAAGGCAAAGTCCGCTGTCCTTTTTTGGAACAAATAGGACAGGTGAACCGGTATTTGAATTTCTTGGTCAAAGAAATCCTTTCACTACATTTTCCGCAATGTAGTCTTGAAGCGCAATTGATTCTTGCGTCAAGAGAGAGTAAACTGGTCCTGGTGCCGGAGGTGGGCCAGTAAGTTTGATCTTGTGATCATAAGGACGGGATGGAGGCAGCTTATCTGCTTTTGCAGCTGAAAAGAAGTCAGCAAAGTCATGATAAACCAAAGGTAAAGACTCTCAAATGATTTCTAAATCTTCATTCTTGTCATCTTTGAGCACCGGGTTAGAGGTGCTTGCATGGTGGGAGAGGATTAGGGAGCTCAAAATACACCGTTTGGTTGGTGTCTGTTTCTCTTCAAAGTAAAAGAAAAGAGGTAAGCAATAACTCCTAAATCTGAAGAGGGAATTTGGGAATGAAGGTCAGGATATTGCAAATCTCCTGGCGGAAAAGTGTCATCCAACTCAATGACAGTGTCAGGTAGGCTGTTTAATTCCTGATTGACGGAAAGGTTAGCCTTCTGGGTGTGCAAGGTTCAAAGGTTAATTACTCCTTCTTGCCAATTCACATCCGGATTCCAGTAAACTAGGAAATCATTGCCTAGAATGGTATCATCCATTCCGGGTATAGCCAAGACAAATAAATCCCATTTGAAGCTGGGGAAATTGGAGAATGCAAAGGTCCATTTTGCCTTTTGGGAAACCCAATAAGACGGTTCAGTTGCACTACTTACTAAATAGATAGGAAATTTATCTATCTTGGAACGCGTAAGATTTTTGGAAGTGGCAAAAGATTCACTGATGAAGGAAACATTAGCGCCGGAATCAAGTAATACTTGATAAAGAGTGTTGTTGGAATGGAATAGGATAAATCTCAAACTTGGATAACCTAGTGACTCACAAGTGCAAAGATTTACTTGCAGTGATTTATATAATGTGTAGTTTTCCTTGCAAGTATCAGAAAAACTACAAGCTAATTTTTTGACTGCTTAGCCGCTTCACGCGCTAACCGCTTTGCACAGCTGTTGAAATGATGTTTTCCTCCACAATACATACACAGCCCGTTCTTTTCCCTTTGTAGCCGTTCCTTATTTCGAAGCATCCTGGTTTCTTTGTCCAAGAACTTTGGAGTTTTGGCAACGGCTTTCCCTTTTGATTTGGAGTTCAAAGTCGGGGTTGGTTTGGATGGTTTTGGGTTCCTCATTTTTTTCTTTGAGGAGTCGTCCACCCTTGGAGCCAAGGTGGAGGGTCCATGGTTGTTTTGCCGAGAGCGATTCTTGTCATGATAGCCATTATCAAGCTCAATCACTTGATCGATTAGCTGCTGAAGCAAGGTTGTCTTATGACCCCCAACTGCAAGCTTTTTTATTAAGCGTTGTAAGACTCCAAACGGTGCTAAGCCGTGGCAGTTCTGTGGAGGGGAAAGGTGCTGTTTAGGCTGCCCTCCTAGGAGTTACAATAATATTTTAATGTAACCGGAATCAAGGTCCAGAACCTTATGGATGAGAAATCAAACTAAGAGAAGAGGATAAGAGTTGTCGGTAGCAATGGAAACAACACTATCTGAGACAAGATGGCGCAGGGAAAGACTTGAACAAATAAGTCAAAGTTTGTTCAGAGTTCAATAGAACAAGGCAGTTGTAAGTAACAACGCCCACAAGCTAATAACTCTGGTCGTCAGCAGCTGATTAGGAAAGATCAACTCAATCCCAACCAACCTCCAGGTTCTCAATGAACCTGCCCAACTCTCCGCAATCAAGCGCTTGAAGGGTACCAGATAACTGTGGGAGGCTGAACAAAACAAAAGCAATTTGTTTATGAAGCTCTAGAAGCAAATCAATAACGAATTTGAGCAAGAATATCCCAACAATTCTCAAGGAACTCAAGAATAGCGTGGCAAAATTCAACCTCGAAGAAGAAGGGAGGTATAACACTCCAGGTTTTAAGCTTAATAAAACCTCTTCAATCAAACGTGATTGGCTCCAGAAAGATGATCAAGGGAGATCAAGACCAGTATGGTCGGAAAAAAAGGATCAGAGTGGTATAACACACTCAAGAATTCAGGCAGACAGGAATTCTTCTTCAACCAGCAAGGCTAATGGTTGGTGATAAGGATCAAGGTCACAAAGGACTGAGTTTGAGTATGGAGGCTGAAAGGATCAAGGGGCAATCATAGATATACCCGGATAATTTTCTCAGATAAGTGGGGAAGGATGCCCACGGATAAATTGCTTATGATTATGGGATGCTGAGACGATGATGATGCAATGATGATAGGATGATGGAATGGTCGGCCAAAAGGCAGGGGAGAGCCCCTCCTTATATGGGCAGGAGGCCCTGTTAGACTATATACAACGGATTCTACAAATAGAGCGGAAACGGGAAGGCAACCATGTGGTCACTCGCGTTGGTCAAGGATCTGCCAAATGCTTGCGGGTGCGGTTGGGATGGATTCAGTAGATCATGAATGAGCGTTGCGCGACGGTAGCAATGAGGAGATTGGGAGGCGCAACGACAAAGACAAAGACACGCAACAAACAAAGATGAGGACGTTCTATAACAACGGCGGAGATGAGAAGCAACACGGATAAAGGACGCGCGACGCGCGCGGATGAAGGGAGCGCGGCGCGGCGCGGCGCGGCGCGGCGCGCGACGCGGATAATGGAAGCGCAGCGCGGCGCGGCGCGCGCGCGCGCGGGTAAATAATAGCTGGATGAGCCTGAGGATAAGTTGTTCAGCCGGGCGGTACGTTTGCGCAACAGTTTATGAATTGAGGTCTTAAGGCGGCCAGGGTGTCCAGGATGGGGCACCACATCTCTCCCCAACTTACAGACTGTCCCTAGTCTGCTCCCGAGTTTGATGCCATAGAAAGAAAAGAAAGGAAAGGCAGATGATTGAAACCAAAGAATGGCCATTTTGATCTTGAGAGTGGTTGAAGAGTTGAGGAAAATATCTTGATTCTTCCAAATGAACCCTAGAAGCGGCAGGAATAGAACAAGGAGGGCGTCCCAGGTGCTCACATATGTGGCATACAGTAGGGTTTTGAAAATGACGGTAAAAGATTGCCCTGGCAGTGCACAATTGGGAGGACTTACTTGTACCCCAAATTGCCTCCACTGCAGCCCATATTCCTTCATACCAAAATCACCAAAAACGGAATTGCAATTCAGATCTAGTTTAGACTCATTGCGGAGATTCGAACCGGAACTGAGAGAAGATTGATCAGACTTAAAAGTAGAAGGAAAAGGAGACACAACAGATGCAGAGAGAGAAGGAGATGGAGGAGAAATATTTATGGATTTTTCTATTTTGATATGTTTTTGTTTTTTAATATTCTTGAGCTCAGAAGAGAATGATGAAAGGAATGAAAAATAAGCCTGAGGGATGGAAGTTGACCCTTGAGTTGCAGTCTGAGGCTGAAAAGAACTACAATCATTGGTAGGATCAACTATTCCCCTAAAAAATGAGAGGAACTAGAGTTATCCTTCTGCTTCCCCTTAAAAGATGATTTGGGAGAATGACCAGGAAAATCTCTTTCCCAACGACCAGAATCCAAAGAGCAAAGAGGAACTTCAATTTTTCTGCCATCAGCATCAGGGAGAAGAATTCTCTCCCCAACTTGATCAGAAAACATCAGGGTTGCACCAAAGTCCATTAAGAAGGGTCGTCCCAAGATCATAGGACTGTCCAAACGAGTAATCCAAAAATGGCAGGTTCCAACAATATTTCGACCAATCCTGACCGGTACATCTTCAGCAATACCAACCAGTTCACAAGCTTGATTTCCTATCCCATATACTGCAGAGTTGAAGCTGACCCTAGGACTAAGTTTGAGCTTGCAGGCCATAGCATCCGAGATTAAGTTAAGCTGAGATCCAGAATCTACAAGAGGAGAAACAGTTTTAGCTGAGTCACCAAGATAACAAGAAAGAAAGCCAAGGGGACAGGAATAAAGATTGGATTCTATAGAAGGACTGGTTCCACCAGAGTCCTCCATTAAAGTGCCAGAGGAGACTTTGAGTTCTTCAGGGCCAATTTCCACATGTCAATGAGAGACCCATTTCTTCATTCCTTCAGCAACAGATGGAGAGATCAATAGGAGTTCAGCCACAGATAGATCAGGAATTTTGAGATCAGAAATTTTCTTTAATACTCCCTCCACAGCATTGGGGTGATCCTTGGAGATGCCTCTTTCAAATCGAACTTTTGGCTGGGTGGGGGGAGGAAGTTCAGGTGACGCAGAATCTAAGATTGGATTAGAAGGTTGAGGTGAGGGAGAAGGATCAGGGTGATCTGGGAACCTTTCCATGAGTGGTTCCTTTTCCACCTCCATGTCTTCTACATCAGAGGAAGGAGGCTCAAGTGTTGATCGACGTTTAACGGGTTTTCGAAGGATTGAAGTTGGCAAGGAAGGAGCCTTATGAGGTTTAGGTTCCTCATGTCGTTTCCTGGCTGGATCGGATTGATAAGTAGTCCCAGCAAGACTAGAGGAAGAAATGGCTGGAGGATACCAAGGTTGGAGGGTACCACAGGATGATCGAAATTCAAAGGAAGCAAGAGATGCTTTCACAGGAGGTGATGGCTGGTAAGAGGCCACCACATGTCGGATAGGACGAGACGAGTCAAAAGGGATTAGGGCACCATTAGGGAGGAAGTAATTGTTTCCCCTCTGCTCTACCAACTTTTCCTTTAAGTCCTTCTGAAGTTCTTGACATCGTCCGGTTCCATGGCCTTCCCTATGACAGTAGTAACAGACCAGAGTTGATTTGGGGACAGAAGAAGGAGTTTTAGGAGTAGCTAGCGAAGAAATCTTTTGATCTATTTTGTTCTCAAAGGCTCTAAGTAACTTGGTGATTTCATCTATAGTAGTAGGTTCTCGATTGGAATTAGGATCTGCTTTAGGCCTACGATCTGCCTCCATTTTAATCATAATATTGTTTGACTCTTTAAAAGAAGGAGCATGGACTGGTTCAGTAGTTCTAGGCTTTTCAAAGGTAAGAGCAGTTTGACCTTTCATGACTTTATCCACAGTACTCCTAAGGGTAAGAAAAACAGGGAGCTTGAATCGATTATCCCTGGTAGTACTCATGGATCCAGATTTGACCAGTTCTTCTTTAATCCTTTCCTGCACAGCCGACGAAAAAGATTGGAAGAACTTTGCTCAAATTTCGTCCACTGTGTCAATGTGATTGTTTCGGATAAGATAGTTTTGAATGGGATCCCAAGACTTTCTAAAAATCTGATAGTCAGAGGCTGAAGAAATACCACCATTGGAGATCCACTGAGAAACCAGAGCATCCAAATCCTGCAGAGTAAACCTGGCCACATCTATTTTACCCCAGTATGCCAACATAGCCTCCCTGAGAAGCGTCCAGTTGTGGGATTCAAATCCCTCAAAAGACTCGATTACCTCCATAACTTCATCAGAGGAGATAAAGAACCGCAACTGATAAGCCATATCGAATTCACTAGCTCCGTCCACTTCAGCAGCCATTTCGTAGGAGTCCAAGAATCGCTCGACATTTGTACCGTTGAAGCCTAAGTTCTTGTTCTGGGGTTTGATCTTTACCATTTTAGGTCGAACAGAGGTGGTTGGAGTAGCGGGAGATGCCATATTGAATAACAGAGTTCCTAGGGGATCCAAAGAGCAGATTTCCAAAGTGGCTCACGAGTGTGGCAAGAGTAGGGTTTCGCCAAAAAACAAAAAGTATCTTGCCCGAGCGGTGCACAAATTGGGAGGACTTACTTCTAGACCAAGCTGCCTCCACGGATTGGAAAAAGAACAAACAGAAAAAGAAAGAGAAATTGGATAGGATTTCGGAGTTTGATTCTTCAAGTTGGGACTGTAAATCCCAAGGTTGCTGGTTCGATCCCGGCCCGGGGGACCAAATGTAAGACTCCAAACGGTGCTAAGCCGTGGCAGTTCTGTGGAGGGGAAAGGTGCTGTTTAGGCTGCCCTCCTAGGAGTTACAATAATATTTTAATGTAACCGGAATCAAGGTCCAGAACCTTATGGATGAGAAATCAAACTAAGAGAAGAGGATAAGAGTTGTCGGTAGCAATGGAAACAACAATATCTGAGACAAGATGGCGCAGGGAAAGACTTGAAAAAATAAGTCAAGGTTTGTTCAGAGTTCAATAGAACAAGGCAGTTGTAAGTAACAACGCCCACAAGCTAATAACTCTGGTCGTCAGCAGCTGATTAGGAAAGATCAACTCAATCCCAACCAACCTCCAGGTTCTCAATGAACCTGCCCAACTCTCCGCAATCAAGCGCTTGAAGGGTACCAGATAACTGTGGGAGGCTGAACAAAACAAAAGAAATTTGTTTATGAAGCTCTAGAAGCAAATCAATAACGAATTTGAGCAAGAATATCCCAACACTTCTCAAGGAACTCAAGAATAGCGTGGCAAAATTCAACCTCGAAGAAGAAGGGAGGTATAACACTCCAGGTTTTAAGCTTAATAAAACCTCTTCAATCAAACGTGATTGGCTCCAGAAAGATGATCAAGGGAGATCAAGACCAGTATGGTCGGAAAAAAAGGATCAGAGTGGTATAACACACTCAAGAATTCAGGCAGACAGGAATTCTTCTTCAACCAGCAAGGCTAATGGTTGGTGATAAGGATCAAGGTCACAAAGGACTGAGTTTGAGTATGGAGGCTCAAAGGATCAAGGGGCAATCATAGATATACCCGGATAATTTTCTCAGATAAGTGGGGAAGGATGCCCACGGATAAATTGCTTATGATTATGGGATGCTGAGACGATGATGATGCAATGATGATAGGATGATGGAATGGTCGGCCAAAAGGCAGGGGAGAGCCCCTCCTTATATGTGCAGGAGGCCCTGTTAGACTATATACAACGGATTCTACAAATAGAGCGGAAACGGGAAGGCAACCATGTGGTCACTCGCGTTGGTCAAGGATCTGCCAAATGCTTGCGGGTGCGGTCGGGATGGATTCAGTAGATCATGAATGAGCGTTGCGCGACGGTAGCAATGAGGAGATTGGGAGGCGCAACGGCAAAGACAAAGACATGCAACAAACAAAGATGAGGACGTTCTATAACAACGGCAGAGATGAGAAGCAACACGGATAAAGGACGCGCGACGCGCGCGGATGAAGGGAGCGCGGCGCGGCGCGGCGCGGCGCGCGACGCGGATAATGGAAGCGCAGCGCGGCGCGGCGCGCGCGCGCGCGGGTAAATAATAGCTGGATGAGCCTGAGGATAAGTTGTTCAGCCGGGCGGTACGTTTGCGCAACAGTTTATGAATTGAGGTCTTAAGGCGGCCAGGGTGTCCAGGATGGGGCACCACAGCGTGCCAGTAGACCCTTTGGAAATGAAATAGAAGAGCGGCCTTGTTCCACTGGATGAAAGACTGCAAGGTTTGAAAATGAGAAATATAAACGGAAGCTCTACTATTCTCCTTCATAACTAAACTATTAAGTTTGTATTTGGCGTTTCAAACTTCATTGGGATTGCCAAACAGGGTGAACATTTGTTGCTTGAACCTGTCCCAGTTGTTGAGAATAAAAGTGGGACTGTTGTTGGACAAAAGTTCAAGGTACGGTTCAAACCACTGCAAGGCTCTACCTCCTAAGAAGGACAAAGCATACATAACTTTATGTCTATCGGAAGGGAAGTTGTTGGAGTCGTTTGAAAAGATGATTTTACAATACTGTAGGTAGGATCTAAGCTTATGAGGGTGTTCTCCCCTAAAGTGATTGGTTTGTTTCTTGCCCGGAGTGCAAAAGCTAGGAGTACTTGGACTAGATCGCTGGGCACCATGAGTGAGGGCCTGGATCAATTTCATAAGCAGGGTCGGAGCATTGGGCTCAGGAGCAGTAGTGCAAACCCCTGGTATACCATGAGTCAAGGTTTCATTGGAAGAATGGTCGGATTCTGCAAATTCCGCAAGAGGGTCCGTCGGAGCATCCCGTGGAGGAGCCCAAGGATCATTGAGGGGTTCAACAGATGGCAATTTAGAAGGAGGAACTGGATCTAAGGGTTTTTGGGCCCAAGGAGCGCTGGTTCTCCCTACCCAATGGATCTCATCATTGTAAGGGGCAAGGGAAGCGTTCCTGGTTGAGCAAGTACGTGACATTGAGAAAAAGAAGTCTACTACAGGTTGGCAGGCTACAATAGATGAATTGAGTTAGTTAATTTACTGTCACACAACCACCCCACGTACTATAGGAAATTCTTAGATGATTGTGAGTGCAAAGGAATTCCAAGTGCAAGGGCAAGTGCAAATAGCAAGGCTCAGTTGCGAAGTGCAAACTTGGTTATTCCACTCAACAAATGGCAAGAGGAATGGAATGTGTTCCAAAAAAGGAAACTCAACCTGAGTCCAATGTGATAACTAGGTTGTAGCAAAATGCGAGAACGTATGAAATTAACTAACTGAGGAGACAATCATCAGGCAAGGGGATAGCCCTTATAAGTTAATCCGAAGTGACTAGATACAACCTGGTGATGAGCTAACTACAGTTGAAGCGGTGAGGCAATGAATGACAGGAACGGAATAGGAAATGAAGCAGTGGTATGGATCCAAGGTCTTAGCGTAAGTCCGAGACAACACTGACGTGTTGATGTCTATTATATACTAGTCCATCCCATAAGGTAAATCTTCTGGTTTTGTATGCTTTCAGTAATGGTTCATGTAAGCTGTTGATTATTTAAGATATAGGGTTAGTGCTTTCCATAATAGAGATCAAGTTTCTCATACTAGGGATGTAAGGTTTGCTAATGGATTCAAACAAGGATTCATCTAATTTACAGATATGTATCCCAGTGATTGGAGCTTCAAGATTAAGCAAGTTTATTTTGAGTATGGGAAACATTTCATGATCTTCCAGTTTATGATCACGGTCACTAGGATCATTTGGTAAAGAATTCCTACTAAATCTGTCAGAATTCTGGTGTTTGCTTCCAGCTTGATGAACTATAGTCATCTGTCCTCTATACTGTTGGATAGCTATCTGCCATCTCAACATATCCCTGCTAGGAGTTTTCATGTTCATTAGTTTTCTAACATCATTTCAATCAGTGATTACCCCAAAGTTAGTGCCTTCAAGTTATGAATGGAGTTTTTCTAAATCCCACACTAGGGCAAGGCATTCCATTTGACTGGCACCATATCTTTTTTCTGTATCTTTGACTTTTCTCAAGATAAAGAGTAGTGGTTTCTCCACTGGCTTATCATCTTCTATGATCTTCTGATGAAGGGAAGCTCCCATTTCTTACATGCTAGCATCTATTTATAGATTGAAAGGTTTTCTTCAATTGGTTTGTATTAGCACAGGGGCTATGGTCATAGCTATTTGGATTTCTTCATAATTATTTACTCTTTCATGAGTCATCTCAAAGAGGGTGTTTTTATTGCAAATCTCATACAAACTTCTAGTTGGCATTGCAAACTTGGTTAAGTACTTCCTGTAATGGGTAAATAAGCTAATGAAAGAAAAGATTTCAGTCTTTTTCTGGGGAATTGGTCTATTCATAAAAGCAGCTATCTTTCTTTGATCAGCTGTAAGGGTTAGACGAGATACTATGTGTCCTAGGGCTTTGAGTTCTCCATACCCAACAGTACACTTCTCCATGGATACTTTCAATCCTATGGTAGAGATGTTTTTCAGAACTAATATTACTTTATCCATATGGGTATTCCAATCATCAGTGTAGATGATAACATCATCAATATACACCATCATCCAGCCTTTTCTAATAAAGTGGCCTAGTACTGTATCCATCATTCTTTGGAAGTGGGAGGGAGAATTTTTGGTTCCAAAGGGCATTCTTAAATACTCATATATTTCTAAGTGGCATATGATCCTCATGAGATTCCTTCTATCAGGGCTGATAAGGATCTTGTGAAATCCAATCAGCATTTCCATAGTATTCATGAGCTTATCTTTTGAGAGATTGTTGAGAGCATGGTTAATCCTAGGGATAGGATAATAGTCTGCTTGAGTGTAATTGTTTAGCAGCCTAAAGTCTCCAACCATTCTTGACTTTTCATTTTTCCAAGCCATGATCACTGGTTTGGTGACATGTACTTGCTCATTATGTCCTACTTTCCTCAAAACTTGCAGGTCTATTAATTCCTGGATGTTAGTTTCAAGGGAAGCTCTTGATTTTGGGCTAGAATGGTAATCAGGTCTCCTAAGGTTTGGAGGATAAGGGGGTTCAATGGGTAATTTAAGAATCATTTCATTTCCTTTAATATTACCAATAGGGTGATCCTTAGTGCAAAATGCATTTTGATTTTAAAAGCAAACTTGGAGAATATCCTGTTTTTGGTCTTCACTACACTGGGGATTCAAAGCTTCTTGGGAGAAGTATTCTTGTTTTAAAGTCTCTAAGTGTTTCTCATATGTGAAATTGGAAGTTTTATAATTAATATGGCATATGTGGAAGTTCTTTTTCCAATTTCCTCCTGCAGTAAATTATCTACCCTTACTTTGGAACACATCTATTCCATGCAGGCATAGAGAATTATTTCTTAAAATAAATTAGTCACACACTCCATTTTTTAGTACTAAAAATTCAATTTCCAGTTTAATTTATCCTTTAGAATGAAGGAATATGATATCTTTTGTTCATACTCCAATAGAGTTTCAAGATAAATTGCAACTGCTGAACTTAGCTTGGGTTACTGGTAGCAGATTCCTTTCCAATTTGGATCCTATTTTTCCAACTAAGATGATCCAACACAAGAGAAAAAGGCTCCACTGTCTAGGAGTAAATTAACTGGGGAACCTTTGATTAGACCAGTAGCATAGCAAGTTTTACCAAAAGTGTATTTTTTTCCAGTAGAGGGTTTAAGAGTCAATTTATTACCTTCAGAAAAATTTTGAATCTTCATGGTCAGATTCCATTGTTGTGGTAAGCTAGGATCTTCATTGACACAGTTTATTTCCAGGGAGGACTCTATACTTCCTTCAATAACATTAATGGGGTTAGTTATCATTATTTCACAATCAGATATTGATCCATCAGTGTCATCAAGTTGAGTATCAGGGTTATTTTCATACTCTTCTCCTTCAATAGGATTAATTATTCTCCTGGGTTGAGGACAATCAGGTTTTACATGCGCTGTCTGGTTACAGTTCCAGCATATCTTTTCCTTGTTTTTTAAAGTCCTTTTTACTTCTAAATTGGGGTTGGAAGAATTCTTGGTTTTGGTGTGGTATTCTTATTTATTCTTGGTGCTGTGATCCTTTGGTTTGTTAGTTCTTTTTCCAAGACTATTCATATCAATAGCTTCCTCTAATATATCAATGATGGTAGAGAGGTCAGAATCCATAGGCTCTCTACATCTTACACTGTGGTTGAGGTGTCCAGGACATGAATTAAGGAGTCTTTAATTAATTCTTTCTTGGTAAGCATAAGGTTAGAAGCAATCCAATCTTTTCTTTTGTTCTAGACACCATTTATGAGGTTTGTCCTTTAGAGGGTTGAATAATGTATTTTCAAAGGTCTTCATCATCTTCATTTTCAAAATTCTGGTTTGAAACTTTTCTTTAATCAGTTCTTTCCAACAATTCCAAGTTTGAGATCCTACTTCTTCTCTTTTGTTAATGAACCAATCTAGGGCTACCCCTTCAAATAGTCTGGGCAATCTTACCACTGCTATAGTATCTGGGAGTTCATATGAATCAAGAGTATGATCAATGAAATTGATGAAGCTGATATGTTTTTACTTTCCTTCTCCTGAGAATTTAGGCCATTCAGTTACAGGGGGTAAGAGTTTAAGAGCTTTTTGTACCTCAGAACTTGTACTTGTTCTGTAAGATTCATTCCTTACTGTTCCAGACTTATGGGGAGGGTTAGGAGTAATACTCATTCTGATATTTTTTGCTTCTTCTAAGTTGACCAGGGAGGGACCAGTTAAATTGAATTTGAGTTCTCTAAGGTCATTCTTAACAATTCCTAGTTTTAAATCAATTTTACTGCTCAGAAAGTCTATTTTATTAACTATATGGGCAGAGGGGGTATCAGTTTTGTTTTTAATTTCTCTGTTAATTTTTTCAATGTAAAGTAGAATCTCTTCTTTTACTCAAGATTATGTGTTGTTTATGTGCTTTATCATAGATACTTTATCCATATTGATGGTATTTGTCATTTGTTTGATTTGTAACTCAATATTTTTAAGATGGTTAGCTTAATTCTGGATTACTTTGTTCATACTTTGAATTATCTTATCTAATTTGTTCTGAATATTATCCAAATTTATGCTTGTAATTTTAAAATTTGTGGAAAAAATTTTCAGAGAAAGCATTGAAGATTGGTGTAACATCTAGATATAATTGTGATAAACTTTCTTCCATTTTGGAGCTAAGGATATTATGCTGTCCCAATCCTTGGGATTCCTCATTCTTTGGAAATTTGAAGTTCTCATCTTTTTGGGGTCTTTTCCCTTTAAATTTGCCAATTAATCCCAATCATTCCAATTTTCTACGCATTCTTCCACTTCTTTCTGGGGGATTAATTTCTGAAGGGCTATCTGTGAGGATTTGGTCTGTGATATGGCCTTTCTCATTTCCACCATTTCCTCTTGGACTAGGGCCAGTTTTTAGGCCTCCCAATAACTCACATGATCCTTTACTAGAACCTTTATCTTTGCCTCTTTGGTTGATTCCAGCTGGGGTGGCATGGTCAGAGACGTAGCCTCCGGGGATAAGTCTCTTTTTGAAGGAGAGCTCTCCAACAATCAATTGGTCAATTTGGGGGGCGGAGGTGCTGGTTTTGTGGGTTTTATTCCCCTCATTGTGCTTGCTACAGGCATGCTTTTCTCCAGGCAGAGACCCATAGAAAGGGGCTCTTCCTGTTGCACAGGTGTTGCACCTGTTTTGGTACATGCTTCAAAAAATATGAAAGTTTTTTCTCAAAATTTTTGAAAAAAAAAATAAAAAATATATATTTCAAATTATTTTAAGCTTACTTAGACTTAATTTTAAGGGTAATAAGGTCTTTTTAGGGTTAAAAGCGTCCTTGGTTGGTAATCCAGGGGGGTCTTGGGGGGTACCAAGAAGATCTTGGCTTAAGTCCAAAGATCTGGGGTCTGAGTGATTTTCCAACAGTTCTTGCTCAATAAAATCAGCAAAGAATTTTTTTTTCACTTAAAAAAAATAATAATAATTTTTTCATTTATTTTAATGTTATAAATATTTTTTTTCAATTTTTTTTTTTTTGAATTTATTAATTTTTTTAAAAAAATAAAAAAAATAAATTTTAGGCTTATTTCTTTTATTTTTATTAAGTTAATAAATTATTCTTTTATATTTATTTGAGGCCTTATGTTGCCTGGGTAAAGACTTGAAAGTTGTATGTCTTTCAAGGTCTAAATCATCTCCTTTTTTACTTTCTTGCTTAAAAAAATAGAAGTCTTTTGTGCTGTTGTTCAGGGGTTAAAGAATCCCAAAAATTAGGCACAAAATAATGTATTCTTCCTTCTTTTTGTTTTTTTAGAAGGATTAAATAATGATTAATTAATTCTTGGTTTGTCCTTAAATCCACTAGAATTCAAAATAAAAAAGGATAAAAATGAGTATTTTTACTTATTTTTATGTAGTATATTGGGTCCAAAAGAAATTAGATAATTAAATATTAATTATTCAGGGATATTTCCTGGCAAGAACCCTAGTTGTCAGCTTACTGATACCAGATACCTTGCATTCCTTTAGCTACAGCAAGTGATATTGGTGTTGGAACAACAATTATTCCAAGAAAACAGGTAAAATGCTCAGTATTAATGATTTGATAAGAGCAATGCAAGGTTTGGGATTTGGTTTTGTTAAATGGTTTCAAATATATTTTTAAAGATGGGCTAAAGCTTATACAAAGCTGGGGATATTTATTGGAAGAACCCCTCCTCAAGGGGCTACTTTGAACTGTGTAAAGACCTTGGGACAATGAGGTCCTAAGTGATTTCTCAAAAGGGGTTTACTCAAGGGGAATGGGTTGACTGGCTGTCTCACAGCACTTATTCCTTGAATAAAGGAGGAGATAAATTACTTATTTAAGTAGGAACTCCAAGAATCTTGCAAAAATTCATGGTAAAAAGGGTCTCAGGGCAATTTTTGGGGTTTTTCTTGATTTTCTTCAATGGAATTAATGATGGGGTTAGAATTAAAAATTATACTAAAATACTGAGACCATAAATCATTTGTTTATCTCTTATTAAAACTTTATCATAGATGGAAATGGGTCTTAATTGATGACTTAAAAATTACTGGTGTTTAAATCATCAAAAAAGGGATGTATATATACCTTTTGGGGGTAAGGAGGTCTTCTCAGAGCAGGTAGAGAGGGTTATGCTTGTGAGCTAAGTCGATCATGCTGGCCATGGTTAGTTTGGCACACATTCCTAGTTCTGTAAACCATCTGGACTTGTCTGTGTCATGTTTAGGTGTCAGATAATTTTTCAGAATGTGTTTAAATTTTAATTTGTTGTTTATACAGTTATGGAATATTTCCTAATTTTGTATTATTTTATTTTGCGTGACATAGTCAGAAGTGGGTATCTGTGGAATCAAACCCATCTTTTGATATTTATGGGAGCTCCTTGGTATGTTTTGTGGTTCATAAAGATTTGATAATTCTATTTATGTGACAACCTTTATCATTTTTTCCCTAATTTTTCTGCCTTATACTTTGAATTTCATTCTTTTTATTCAATATTCATAGGCTTCAGACATCCTTCTATTCTTCAGTCAGGTTGGTACATATGCATGATGAATGCATGTGGGTTGTAACCTGTTCCTGCGGTACCTGGCTGTCAGGAGTGGTGCAGTTATTTTTGACACGCGCATACCTGACAGCTGTGCGGGGGAATCAAGCATCTGCAGCCAGCAGGATATTTCATGCAGTTTTCTTGACAGGTTCCTACATTTTGAGTGTCAGGCACTTGTAATCTTCCTGTATGGATGCAGGGCTGCGCGCACAAATTTTAACAGAACACAAATCCATCTGTAACTCCTAAAATATACACAACACCTCCATTCTGAG
>CM062613.1:23220075-23235075 GCA_025617555.3 Puccinia polysora | reverse complement strand
AATGAATTCTTGAACGTTAATTGCTGTTATTTTCAAATTTTTTTTGGAAGATTCAACTTGATTGGAGTTTTTAACTTTTTTGTGGCTTAATTTCAATCCTTGGTAGCATGCTCCTCTTTTCCTAAGAAAATTCTTTATGGAAAGCTTCTCATCAGAGTTTTATTTTTCAGAGGGAACCTAGAGATTTTTCTAAGAATGAAACTCTTGTATGGTCATTAATTGAATCATTTTTTTTGGTTCATCTATTCTTTAGCATGAGGAATCATAAAAGTATCCCAGGAGTCTTCTGGGGAGCTTGAAAAAAAAGTTCCAGGAGAATTTTTCATGAAAAAAAATTCTGTTTTTTCTGCTCCCCTTTGATTCTATTGACTCTTTTTATTTTTTCATTGATCCAACACCCAAATCTTTTGGTGGATTTGAATCAGAAAAATATTTTCTTGAACACATAGAAATCCTTTTGGGTAAATTATTGATTTTTGATGCAAGCTTGAATAAATTTAAGAATATCTTGGTCATGAAAGGAGAAGTTTTTATTGACTGAAAACTTATACAGGGCATATCTCAAATTGTGCAAAAATAAGCTCTGATCGCTATTATTAAAATTCTATTAATTCCAATGGATAAATCACCCTTTGAAAATATTTCTTTATTACCTTCTTTTATTAATCTCTTAATTTTCCGCCCACCTCCTGTCATAACACAGTTTTTAATTTCTTCAATTAAACAAATTCAACCTCTTGTCAGCTTCACTCCATCATCAAGCCCAAATCTACCTTCTAATTTACCTCCCACTGGATAGAACCTCTGCATATCCTGCAGACTCTGCCTTCTCCTCCCAGGCCCACTCTCTCCCTGTGTGGGATAATCTCTACCTTTATGGCAATGCACACCCTGCCACTATGTCATGTGTTTCAGTCAACTTTCTCAGGATTCTTCTCTGTGTATGTTTTATTAATCTCTTGCTCTCTTCTAAAATGTAAATTTACATGTGCAGGATCCAAATTTCTCACAAATCCCATCCCAATAATTCAGTACTCATCAGTCACACCAGGGGGAAAGTTCATTACTACTGGTTCCCAAATACAGGCTCAAGCAAACTGGACAGTATGACCCCCCCTTGGAACTCTTCCCTCCTACTTGATAAAACATCCCTCAAGTACTCCTCTTCAATCTTCATATACGGTTACATCTCTTTGCTTTCTGGGATAATTTTCCAAAGTAATTAGTATACTTATTCATACTGGTTGTTCACTAAGCCATTAGGTTTTATCTCAGAAAAGGAAAAACTTCACCCAGCCTGATAAACTCATATCACCTTTCCCTATCCTTGTGTTACTTCTATATTCTCCTTGGAATTGATTTGGGCCATTCAATTATTAAAAAAAATGTTTATAAGAAATTCAAATAAGCCCTATTTTCCTCATGTAGTTCTGATTATGTTAATATATGAATAAATGCTTGTGAAAATGGCTGGATGGAAAGTCAAAATTTTCCTCATTCGTAATTCTTTTTTTTGGAGTGAATTTGGTTGTGCTCCAATTTTGGATTCCCAGACACACAATCCAATCTTTTCTAAGGTGAACCACATATATGTTTAATTTTCATACCTTCTTCTTCACTTTGAATATATTCTTAAATTCCTTTATTATTTCTTTCTTTATCCTTCTTTATATTCTTCTCTCTCCTCTCATTAAAAAACTTTGTGTTATCAATCTCCCCCCTGGATTTTTGTTTCACTTTGGATAACAGTTAAATTTAACTATCCCTCATATCTCACAACCTTATTCATCAATCACTAAGCCACACACCATGCATCATATTTTCATTTCCACTAATTCAAGTTTGAATACATCATTTGGAATCATATCTGACTCAAAATAAACAATAATCTCTTCTCTCCAAAGCCCTTAATCACAGTTCAAAAATTCTTCAATTAGATATCCCCAATAATTCTGCTTCCCTTTCTTTCCTTTTTTTATTCCTTTTACCACTTCAAACACTCTTTTTCTTCATCAAAACCATTGACCTTAAAACCACACTCTTTTTTCAATATTTTCTAGTTGTTTTCTTGTGTTATGTGAACTGACTGGTAAGATCCAATGCTTCCTCTCAAAAAAAAATAAAAGAATAGAAGCTTATCTATCTTGTCTCAGATGTTTTTAAATTGCCATTTAATCTTCCAACTCAAATAATGCCTCTATTCCCAAATAGGTTCTCCCTGATTTTTTTGACCTTGGTGTTTCTTTTCTTATTTTATCTCTAATTTCAAATTTATCAAATAAATTCTTCACAGAACTCTTTGCTTAGATTATTTCAACCATTCAGATCAAAACCTTTCAGGAAAAAATATACTCAGATAAAAATTTGTATTTTTGTATCATTCCTTTTCCAAACTTGACTCAGAATTCTTTTGTGGCCCCCAAATTTTTCATTTTGGCTTAAGAAATGAGTTAAACAGCATTTTAATTGGAAATTTTACGCTTATATTTTTGAGGCTGAGCCAGGTATTGAATTTGTGGTCACTGGCTGTAGTTTTCTTCTGGGCTGATTATTTTGATTGATTTTAAGGGGTACTCTTTGTGTGTCTGTGTGTTTTTTTTTTTTTTTTTTTTTTTTTTTTTTTTTTTTTTGTGTGTGTATCTTTGTTTTTTTCATTGTGACCACAGTTAAATCTATTTAAATCTGAGGATGCAGCACCAGAATGCATTGCTAATTCAATAGATTCTAATTTTTCAAGGAGCATAGCTACTATTTGGTCCTCTTTGGAAATTTGCATTTGGGAATAATTGGGGTTATTTTGTTGGAAATTTTGCATAGATCTATCAAAAAATTGGTTTTTAAACATAATTTGTGAGCGGATCCAAGAAAATGGTGTATGTTTTCCTTGAGAGTATGAAGCTGCAGAAACCGGGGGGAGGGTGCTACAGAGGCAGGAGGTTTTTGGCTATTTGATAGCCAATCTGGAAAGCATGCAGTGAATTTGTGTTGCAAGGGAACTCAAAAAAATAAGGCCAGAATGCACTAATATTAACCATTGATTCAATGAGAGGATTATTTCTGGAATGCAACAGTAAAAAAAACCAGAAACCTAATTAATTGAGTAGGAATAGTTATGAATGTGATTGAAAGGAGCTTTGTACATGTGTATGCCACATCAGCTAGTTCCTGCAATCCACACATGTTGCTGGGGGAGGGAAGAGGTCATCTCACCTGTTTTCACTGGTGCATAGTGGTTTCTTGAAGTCCATGGTGTTTTACTTTTGACATCAAGTTGACTGGTTCAAGGCATCATAGAGCCAAGAACAAGTTCTTCTAAAGTGTTATTTAATTAAGTAATAAATGTTTAATAATATTTTAACAATTTTCTAGAAATATCAATTATGTAATGAAAGCCTTGATAATGCATATTTTCAAGAGGAAATCTAAACTAATTTTTAATTTATGAGTACCCAGATGCGTTCAAATTGATGGAATGTAGATGCACAGGATGATGTGCTTCTTTGGGGATAAATCAGGTTTTAATCCATATTCCATATTAGGGATAAGAATTTATAAAATTTTGTTCTTCTTTTAATTTAATTTATAAATTTTCATCCATGCAGGTAACATTAAAAATACCTTTATGGCATAAAAAATGCTAGATTATTTCCAAGAGGTACACATAATTCATATTTATAATCAATTCCAAGATAAACAGTCTTTGTGTTTAAATAAATACAAAGGTTCATGTATAAGATTTTGTGTATTGATTTATAAATTTTCTAAGTATTCATAGCCATTTATTTGACAGATTTTTAAATCCTAGCAATAATTAATCACACTTTTGCATGTAAATTGAAACTATACATTGACATTCTTCCCCAATGAGTCATTTTTGCTGAATTTATTATTTGGGATGATTCATTGGGTTTTGATACCATAAGGAGAAAATCAGGGAAATCCTTGAGCTACCCTATGATTTCTTCATTTCCCTGAGGTCTTCTTTTGATATAAAATTGCAGGTTCTTTACCCTGCATCCCCTTAATTGCTTAATTTCCCTGCGGGCTCCCTACATCCCCTTAATTCCCTTGGGGGCTCCAGTCAATATAAAATTTGAGGTTTTTTACAATACAGCCACTTCCTCAGTTAATCATTATTTATATTGATCTACAAATGCGGGCAAGATTTAACAAACCCACTTACATTGTTCTAAAGAGGAAGATCAACCTGGCCCATCAAATTTAATATCAATATCACCAACTGATTAACTCATCAAATTCAAGTCTGAGTGGATGGTTCATTGGAGTTGTATATTTAACCTCAATAAGAAGTTTGTGAGCTTAATTTTTAAGCAAGTCTCCTTTGAGCTTTTTCAAGCTAAAGCCTGGAACCTTTTATCTCTCATTTATTCAAGGTGTGTGTCTTATTGCTCATAATAATTCATTATAATTTGAGTTGAACTGTACTGATACGGTTGTGTTGTGTTGATGCTGGCTTTTTGTTTTTGCTTTAATTTTATTTTTGAAGGTTTAAATACAACCCAAGTGTGCAATAGAGGTTAAATCCCTGACACATCTTCTTTACACTTGAACATATTTTGGTTATGTTCTTTTTGAATAGAAATATGTAATACCTATTGAATTATGTATTTCCTAGTGACTGTTTTGGGCCATCAGAGGTTGAAATCAATAAACCTTATTCATACCTTGATTTAAAGTAGTGTGTAGGCCGCACAGCAGAGTATCTGATCAATCCTTGTGAAATAAAAAATGAGATCAAATAAGTCACAGCCGAGTGGGACATAGCTCATGATAAAATATGAGCTTTATGCATGTCTTTTTCTTTGTGGCATCTTACGGCGCCACCATCCGATCAGCCCCCATCCATTCCGCCGCTGCCGCTGCCGCCACCACCGCAGTATCCGGCCTCCGCGAGTCTGAATTCTTCTCATGGCTGTTTGAGTCGCGTTATTTTCAATTATTATGTTTTTGACGCTCTTGGAGAAAATCGTGAACTTGCAATCTTACATTTTATTTTCACAGCGGGTGGGAAATTACCCAGGCTTCTTCTCTGAAGTTCCCTCTTTTCCATCAACGATCTCTGCGCTAAACTTGATCAGTACTCAGATCCTTGTCGAATAACATGATGACTTTTTATTCACCTTCCTCTACATGATGACAGGCATAATTTTCCAAGTCAAGGTGGACAGGCGGATATTTTTTCAAATTTTTCTCTAGTTGATCGATTGTGTATCCTAGTTTTGAAATCAATCCAAGTTGATGCGAAGGTGAGTCGCGCGCATCAAGGTAATGGAATAGGTCAGTCAAACAGCACCGGTGCCACCATTCATAATTATATTATTCCAGGAGTATATGAAGATACATACCATCACATGAGCCCAGATTTTTGACCCCCAGCCTTCCCAGTAAGTGCTGGTACAACGGCGCCAGCCATGTGAGGCTGTGGTAAGGCATTCTGAAGTTGAATGGCAGAAAACACTGCTGGCGCAATGCACAATGAGATGATAAAATTCAGCATCGAGTTAACCGTCGGAAATGCAATCAGCCAGCAGATGGGAAGCCGCGGTCGAATTGAGCAAGATGGATTCAGTTTGACTTGGGGAGAGTTAAATCAGGCCATGATGCCCACCCTGGAATTATGGTGACTTCTTCCCACCCAAACAAGAGGTGGTAACACCGCCTTGATTACAGGTTGATGGGAATCAAATTCTCTCATGAGCTAAAAACTGAAACTTGACCGCAGGACGAACACGCCCCAGTGCTGGGTTACCACCCAGTTCAAAAATTGAGTATGCTTGGAGTATCTTTCATTCACGAACTTGATAGAGATCGAATATTGAGATGAGACTAACCGCAGCCCGAGCACAGCGGAAAGTAACCCACATTTGTCCTACCTGCCCTGTATCAGAGGTTTTTCTTCCTCGCATCCTGTTGGGTGGCTCATTTCTTTGGTGTCTTTTTGCCCGTTCTCACCTTCTTCCTCACCCACTTGTCTCCTCAGTCTCGTTAGTCTCGCTATCTTCGATTGCGCGCTCTCTACTGATGGGCTTAGTCTTTCACGTCTGTCCAGCATTGGGTCATAGACTCTCTGCAAACCACTCGGAGCTCAATACAATCAACTACACGCCAACGTGAGACGAGTTTCCTCCGGCGGAGTGAGAGCTGGCAAAACTTTGAATAGTCGATGAACAAATGCGGACGCCGCGGGAAGTTGGCCGAAGTTTGATAAGCGCAAGTATAGAGTGGCTGATGCCGATAGGATTGAGCTCTTTGTTGAAGGCGGGCCAGTTTCGCAGACGTTAAACAATCCGGTGGTGACACTTGGGAGACCCATAGAGCTGGAAAATCAATCAACCCTACAAGCCGAAAACGGTCGCAGTGACGAAGAGCTCAGGGTATTCATGGGCCGGGTTGGTGAAAAAAATGGCTGCCCATAGCCGACCCGCGAGCAGGCAGGTCATAGTGGGTAGGGTCGACTGACCTTAAACCTATGCCCAAGCCCCGTGACGGACTGCCCGCAACGGGTCTTGGCGGGTATTTTCGGGCCGTCAGCGGGTCATGGGGGCCCCGGGGGGTTTTTTTCCTCAAGAACACGTCCACCAGTGGAGAAAGCCTGTAAAAATCACAACAAAACCAACCAACCAAAATCAAAGAGCCCCTAGAATGAAAATTTAGAATACTTACAGATTCAGATGGAACTTATGACATTTAAACAAGCAAGATTGTCTTCACAAATTTGGAAAGGTTAGGGAATTTTCAAACTGTTTACTTTCCACAATTCAAGAATGTTAAATGTATCTCCATCTAAATCATCTGGGCCATAATATTCAATGAGTGGATCTTGAAGGTAGAGGTCTAGTTCAGCTGTGGGAACATGAGAATTGATTGTGGGAAGTGGGGGAGGCAAAAAACTTGTGGAAGTTTGTGAGAAGGCTCTGGCTGGGTTAAATTTCAGAATCTGATTTTTTTGTATTTATATTCTTTGAAGGTTCTGATGTCACTCTTACCATGTTGGTAGACATGAAATCATTGTAAAGCTTGTATATATTGTCATGAATGGATTAGATTTCAGCTTCAGGTTTTAAACATGGTTGAATCTTGTTTCAGGCCAAAATCAATTAGTTCATCTTGTAACAAGGATCCAATACTAAAGCAATTGCAGGAAGTTTGGGCATCCTATCCAAATACTTATTTAATTTGTTGAGATGGGCTTGACAATGTTATTGATGTGCTCATTTCCAAATATATAACCAGCTTCTGTCTTGGCTTTAAATTAATTCAATTTCCTTCATCAAAAATATAAAAAAAATTCAATTTTGGGTACTTTGTGCCTGATAGTATAGTTGTAAAAATTTCAAATATTTTAAAGAATTCCTTTATTATAATAAGTTCCGTCCAGTCTGCTTTGGTTTTGAGATTTGAATGTTTTGGATAAATCATTAAAATATGTTGAAATGCTGACTTGTATTGTAATTTAGATAAAGTCATCTTATAGCAGTAGCTCCAGTGGGCTGGAGCATCAGGGGGAGGGCCTCTTATTGCATTGAATATTTAATGAGCCTACCACTTCCTAAAATTTTTATTTCCATGTTTGGCTTGAATTGACGTACTTGATACTACTTCTTGGCTGACTGATACCATCTGTAAATATCTCCATTCCATCCATCACTACCAGATTTATCAAATGGGGCTGCACATCTAACATGGAAATATTTTCCTTTATCAGGAAATCGAATAATTTTTATTTTCAAGCAAAATGATCTTGAGGCAAGAAATAGCAACATCATTGGAACTAGAATTATCCATTGTAATTAAATATACCTGAAAAAAATTCAGAAAAATACTCAGAAAAAAAATAATTGGGATAATAAATTTTTAATCTCATTATCACAGAAAATTAATCCACCCTTATCAAAAACTTGGCATTCTTGCATGGTTTTAGTTAACCTTTGCATGATTTTAATTAACCTTTCACAAATTGCTGACCCAGTATGGGGGTGGAGGAAGTTTCTTAGATTCAATACTATTTTTGATTAGATTACACTCTTCATTTATGTCATGGCAAGGAAAAAACATGTAACCATCATTTTAATCTGATGTCCAAAGATCTGTATCTAAAGCCAATTTTGAGACATTATCATGTTTTTTGAATTTTTAATTTTAGTTTTTCATAAATCTCCATGAAATTTCTTTGAAAGGTAGTTCTGGAAGGGAGTCTCATGAGGGGTTGAATTTTATTGATAAATTCAATTAATTGGGTGTGTTTTAAAAATACAAAATTTGTATTCATGGATTATTATCAACTTTTCCCACTCAACTTGTAATAAATAATTATTGGATTTCCAATTGTTGAGTCTCTTTTTAAATTTTTGATTGAGTTATAAGGTTTTGTTTTTCCAATTGTTCTTCAGAGCTGGTAGAAAAATCTATAACATTGCTTGAGATGATGCCACAAATCTTTAGTACCTGGCTTGCTTTTTCCTGAAAGAGATGACTGGCAACATTGAAAAATTTTCTTAAAATTTTCATCTAGAATAAAGCAAATGAAGCAAATAAGCAAAGAAAAAATAAAGAGAAAGGAAGGTGGAATGACTGGTTGCCTGAAAAAAATTCTTCCAGAAATTTCTAGTTAACTTGTGTTTTTTTATGATATTAATGGTTTGTGGTGATCCTAAGGAAGACTTGACTGCAAAGGTAGATGACTGATTTTGGAACAAGGGAGCATCTGAGAATTCTTTTATTTTATCTTCAGTTTGGTATTCCATTTCCAATATTTGAAACTCCAATTTTTTCTGGATTAAGAACAAAAAATTCACCTTTGCAAGTGCTTTATCTGAAATTGTAGTTTACTTTTTTGCAGAATTTAGTTGGAAAGGACCTCCAAGTACCAACTTCAATATCAGAGTCACCAACCAGTGACCACCATGGGTCACATGTGATACAATACATCCCAAATGGTTTGGTCTCACCCTTGGCCAACCCAAGGCTAGCATTGTTGTCCTTTTTTCAATTTAAATATTCTACTTGAACAAGGCAACCCATGTCCAGCCCCGGGGTGGACTCTGGAAGAGGAAGTGGCAGACAACCACCTCCTCTTGACTCCAACCTGCACCACATAAGGTATGGTG
Organism: Puccinia polysora; assembly: GCA_025617555.3. NCBI lineage: Eukaryota > Fungi > Basidiomycota > Pucciniomycetes > Pucciniales > Pucciniaceae > Puccinia > Puccinia polysora. The sequence goes on along the minus strand of CM062613.1, from coordinate 23,225,947 downwards.
TGTTTTCTTTTTCTGTTCATATCCTGTAACTGACCAATTTAGTTACCTTTATCCTTAATCTTACTGTTTCATCATCCTATTATTCCTGTCTAAGGCCCCCTTCTGGGGGCTCTCTTTTTGTATTAAACCTGCTTCTGTAGGCCCCCTTTGTTTTTCTCTAGTTGTCCTTAAATAATGGTCTTTCCTTGGGACCATCAATTAAAATCATCTGATTACCATACATCTAAACTGGAGTGCCCCATCCTACTCATCAGGACGGTTCCACTTGAATTTACAAGTATTATCTCTTCTGCCTTGGCTCTTCAGTAGCCTGCTGTGTCCCTTCATTATTAAAATTACATTTCTTCTTATCTGAAACTCTTCATGGTGTACCACATACGGTTTGGTGTACCACATACGTTATGGTGTACCACATATGGTATGGTGTACAACATATGGTCTGGTGTGCCACACATTATGACTCACACAATTTTTCATTTCCCTTCAAAAACTCATTGTAATCTTTTCTTTTTCTTTGAAAAAAAAAGAACAAGGAAGGTCCTGGTGGGTGCCCATGGTTCAACTCTTTTTATAAGAGTACTGCCCGCACCCAGACCCGCACCCACAGCAGCTTAAGGTGGGTTGGTTCAACATGGGTTTTTTTAGAGACCCCTAAATCCAAACCCAGATAGGTACTCAGCAGGTTGTCCCGGCCCATGCACACCCTGAGGTATAATGAGCAGGTTAGGTTGAGTGAATATGGTTATAGGTAATCTGTTGCGGGCCATTAGTATGTTTTTTTGGTATGGGTATGTGTTATGGTTGGCATGGGTATATTTTACTGGCATGGTTTTGGGTAAATGATATGTGCATGGGTTATTTTTGGTATGGTTATGTGTTGTTGGTGGTATGGGTATGGGTTATTGGTATGTGTTACATGGTTTGTTGGAATTTGTATGAGTTGTTGGTATGGGTATGAGTTATTGGTATGGATATGGTTTATTGGTATGGTTATGGGGTTATTGTTGGTATGGGTATGGGTTATTTATATGGCTATTCCTTGCATGTTCCTCTCCTGGGTAGTTTCCATAAGGATCTTGAAAATATGAGAAATATCACTAATTTGGTTCTTGATTGCTGAAAATTCATCGCTGAACCAGGCCCCTTTTTCCTCTGGTATGGCACTTTTAATCAAGTGATCATTGTTTTCTCATGATGCTGGTTTCCTTGAGTTCCTTGGACTTTTAAATAATCATTTTTTATTGGTCCAGGTATTTATCAATGGTCATATTTAATGGGTTTGATGATTCTGAAGCCATGATTAATTGATCCAATTAGAGGTTTTGTTTAATTTAACCAACTAAATTCTTGATCCTTTCCCTCAAAGGTAATTAAAGTCATTAGTCTCAAATGGTTCCTATTAGTTTATTTCCTAATTGATGAGCTTGAATCTGTTGATTCAGAATTAAGCTAATCAGCCAATTTTGGGATAATAGATGTAGAGAAGCCTTTGGGATTGGGTTAAGTCTAGAAAGTTGCTTTTTGGAAGTCACTTGAGGGGGAATTCAGTACTACAACTATTGATATGATAGAGGAATACTAAGGGTGGTTTTGAATTTCCATCCTCTCTGATTACTATACTAATTCCTAAAACAACAAAAGAAAAGATTTTTGGAGTTTTTTTTCAGATAGAGTTGCTAATATAGTAGTTCTCTATCAGAAATAGGATCAATATGATCAAGCTTTGTAATTAGGAAGAACTGGCACAATTGATGGGTGACTTTGGCTATATAAGATGATTAACGTAAGGATCTTTTATCTTGTCTCCTCCTTTATATTTTTTATATTTTTATATTTTTTACTGATCAATAATCCTTTGATTTCACAGGTGATTTTTTATAAGGTTGAAATGGCTGAGCATATACTTGGTAAGTAATGATGGTGCTTGATGATGATAGAAGAAGATGATGATTCTGTTGATGGAAGATGATGATGATACTATTGATGAATGGTGGTTAAAGAATGGATAGATGATGATGATGGTAAGGATGGATGATGATGATGAAAGGAGATTATGGTCAAGGTAGGTGATGATGATGATGGATGATGGTGGTGGATGATGATTATCAAGGTAGGTGATTATGATGATGTGTGATGGTGATGATGATGGCCAAGTTATGTCGTAATGGGTGACAATGAATTTTAATGATGAGGGTCAAAAGTATGGTTAATAGATTGATTATGGTGGTGATGGGTGATGGCCAAAATTATGGCTTAATGGGTTGATGATGATGGTGATGGATGATGTTAAAAAGTATGGGTTAATGTGTTTCTGAACTATTTTTAACAGGTCATGATTCCTGGAAGGCATGATGATCCCTGGAGGGATGATGGGGGGATAAAACCTGGATAGGGCAGAGAGACCCTCCTTAAATTGAAAATCCTGCCCTCAGGGCTGCCACTGAGGGTGCCCTGAGGCTCTCCTTACTACATTGAAAAACATTTACATCCGTTATTTTGGCTAGTTAGAGAAATAGGCTGTGCATGATTTACATCCATTTACACCCTTGCACATATTGCTGTGCTGTGCTGATGAGGTGATTGACACAGGTACCTCCTGCATGAAGTGCTTCTGTATGGTGATGTGGTGAGTGATACAGTCCCCTGTGGCATAAATTTCTTCTTTATAGTGGTGTGGTTAGTTTTTTTTGGTGCCAAATGAAGATTCCTGAATATATTAATTTTTTATACTTCTGTTGGGTTTTTTTTGGTGCTGCATGCAGTTTCTTGCATATATTACTTCTGTATACTGCTGCAGGGTTTTTTTGCTGCATGCAGTTTCTTGCATATATTACTGCTGTATGTGGTCTGAATTTGATGGCTTCCAGAGTATATCCATTTTTTTCACAGATCTGTGACACTTGGTTTGGATGTAGGTAGGCCAGGGTTGAATTGAGCTGTATCTTCTAATCCATGAGAAGTAAAGGGGTACTTTTTCTGAGTGACTATGGGTTATTTTTGCTGTTGAATCCAGTTTTGAAGATATTTTGATGTTTGGAGATGTCCTTGGGTGTGGGAGATTACAAGGAAAGTTTCTGGGGCATTCCAGGCATCCACGATTTTTTCTTCTTCTTCTGTTTGAGAATACAGTCTCTTTGGGGGGGTGTTGCTACAGAAGATAAAATTGACAAAGTCAAGTATGGGTAAAAATTTATTTTATTTCAAAAAAAAAAGGGTTTTTTTTTGAAAATATAATTTTTACATTGCCTTGGAGTCTATTCTAAAGAAATAAATTTATTTATATATATACATATATATATTCCTTTTTCTTTTGGTTTTTTCTTAGTTTTTAGAGGAAGCAGGATCTCTGCAATATTCTAAAACCTTTTCAATTTAATTGATGATGGTTCCAAAGAATTTCTCTCTGTTTTCAATCCAGGATGATGGTGGCTCATTGAGTAACACCAAGAAGCAGGAATCAGTATTGCAGAGGTAGTTATCATAAGCTGATTCCAGGAGACCAAGTTTTAATTTTTTTTATTCCTCATCACTTGGTATCAGTGGTTGGTAGGGTGAATTGAGTGGGATGATGGTACCAAACCATGGGATTGGTGGGGCTAGGGTTGGGTATAAAAAAGGGGTGCAGAGGAACACTGGAAGAATGGGTGAGTGTGGTGTTTCTTCTATTTTTTCTTGTTTTGAGGTGTTGGCTGTGTTGGAAGAAGCTTCTGTGAAGATGGATGAGACAAATTAAAAAAAGCACCATTTGCATGAGTTGGCACAATGGGAGAAAAGCTAATCACAGTTACCAATTGAGTTGGAAATGATTGAAGAACTGGAGGAGGATTGCCCTTGGGGGTGGTAGCACCAGGAATGGTGTGCAAAGGAGAGAGAGGAGTATTTGGTTCTTGTGATGGTTTTGGGGCAGGGAGTGGCAGAGTAGGATCATGTATGGGGTTTGGGGTCAGGAGAAGGTGAAGCTGGGGGAGGAGTTGGAACACATGCAGGGTAAGGTACCAAGTTGGGGGCTGGTGCTGGGGCAGGGTCTGGAAGGGGACCAGAGGCTCTCTAAAGTAAGAAATTTAATGAGTGTTGGCTGCCTCAACCACAACAAGCAATGGCCCAGGGAACTGAGTTTGGGTAGTCCTTGCAACGGGGCAGAGGAAACATCCTTTTTTACCAAGACTTCTGAGGAATTTTATTTGCATTGATTGGAGGGTGGATTCCAATATTTTGAATTTATATAATCATCATCCAGTACTAAAAATTTTTCCATAGGATTCCAGAAATTTATTTTTTGGCAGTGAAAAACAGTAGAGGATGAGCTGGAATGGGGAGGGGGACACTGATGGCTTGTGGAAGGGGAAAACAAACAGTGGTGGTGACCTTGCCTGCAGGGCTTGCAAGAGGAGAAACCTTGGGACCAGAAGCAGTGGCAATGGGTTTTGGCACATTATTTTTAGGAGGAAGAGGTTTTTGTCTTGTATTAATCTATTTGCTAGGTAGTGTAGTAGTAGGGGTAGTTTTGTGTAAGTTAAAAAACCAGGGGAGATGTGGTGGTCTTTTATAGACAAGAACTAGAAGTGAAATGTGGCTTACAATGAAAGAGTTTTGGAATTTTCTTCAATAATAAACAAGCAGGGAACTGCATTAGAAAATTGTGTTGAATCGCTTGCCATATGTGGGGAGCTGATTGGTCAGAAGACAAAAGAACACCCAGGCTGCCAAATATGGAAATCTGAGGCACTGGGCATTTTGGGTAGAGGCGGATAACCAAATGCAGAAAAAAAAGCAATAGAACAAGAGAGAATTTAAAAATGAGCAACAGGCGCAGGACCAAGTTGGGGAAAAATTCAATGGGACAGCAAGCATGACAGATTCAGCAATTTTTGGTGACAGCATTAGAATGTGGGAATTCCCTTAGAATTTACACCAAGGTGAAATCCAAAAGGCAACAGAGGCATAATTAGGGACAATCTTTTGCCAGCACAAGAAGGGAATTAGACAGTCTTGTTGCAATTTTTAAAGGATTGGGAATGCTTCCAGGTGCATGTCCTGAAACTTCAGAAAGTTGCAAGAGATTAGGAGTGGGGAGGGAAATAGGGTTGCTTCTTGATTGCTGTTTTATTTATTATATGAGGTGTTTGTGTCTGAGAGGACAAAATGAATCAAATATGGAGTGCTAAAACAAGGGGTTAATTAGGGGAATCAATGGATTACTAATATAAACTAATAATCTTTGTGGAAAATTGTTTCAGAGCCCTTAAAAATTATTTCCTTTAGATAAACAGCAGAGCTAGGTACCTTTATTTCACCATTACTAGTTTGCCTCCCAAATTCCAAAGCTTTCATTGCTAAAGCTGAAGTAAAACTGTAGAAGAGCTTAACCAAAAATATGGAGCAGACCTCTTTATACTTAAGCATGGTTTTCTGTGCAACACCAATCATGGCCCTAAAATTTATTTTCTGGGTAATAATTACTTCATCCTAAGGCTCTAAGGTCCCAGGTGCATGTATTATATGTTTAATCACCTGAAGAGAGCTTTTGAAGGTCCCCAGTTTCTACCGCAATTTGTATTTCTACTTAATTGATAACTAATTTATTATTTGCTCAAAATTTTGATAATTGAAACCAACTTCTTGCATTTGTCTTATACCTGTGTTTATGGGACATTGAAGCATTACCTTGAATGATATGTTTATTCTAATCTGTTACAATTCCAGCTATTGAATTATTGCCTAATACTGTAGTGAAACTTCAGCCTAGATGGAGCAGTCCTTATTTAAATTAGTGACCACTTATTGTGAACATGGTGCTCTTTAGTAAATGTGCTCAAAATTCATTAAACAAGTTTTGCAAAAATGATGTTTTTATTTATAACAACATTTTAGC